>PVIW01007987.1:0-66112 GCA_004026585.1 Noctilio leporinus | reverse complement strand
TTGATCCAGCAATTCCACTACTTGGACTATACCCAAAGAATCCTGAGACACCAATTCATAAGAACCTATGCACACCTATGTTCATAGCGGCACTATTTACAATAGCCAAGTGCTGGAAACAGCCTAAGTGCCCATCAGTGGATGATTGGATCAAAAAACTTTGGTACATTTACACAATGGAATTCTATATAGCAGAAAGGAAGAAGGAACTTGTACCCTTTGCAACAACATGGATGGAACTGGAGAGTATTATGCTTAGTGAAATAAGCCAGTCAGTGAAAGACAAATATCATATGATCTCACCCATTACAGGATAATAATGAGGAAAACTAACAACAAGCAAAACAGAACCAAATATATGAATACAATGAATAGGCCTTCAGTGGTCAGGGGGAGAGGGGGAGGGGGTAGGGGGGAGGCAGAGGCAAGAAAGAGGAGCAGCTTAGACAAGAACCTAGTATAAGGGAACCATGGACATGGACAACAGGTGGGATTGACTTTGGGGGGAATGGGTGTGTGTGGAGGGGGACAGAGGGGAGCAAAAAGGGGATGGATGTAATACAACAACAATAAAATTTTTTTTTAAATGTGAGTCAGTTTTAAAACAGTATTAATTAAGTAATAGTTTAAGACTGTGGCAAAATTCCCAAGATGTACAGATATAAGAGAGGAGATGGGAAATACTGGTTATAAAATATCTTTAATTCTCTCCCTTACTGTGTCTGTATTTGATCAGAAGGAGCATATCTTAGTGTGAGTTGATACATTAACCAAAGCAAAAGGTGCACTTTTCTGCTGCTCACAAATAAGCAGGCATGGGCCCTGTGAAGTAACACAGATAACCTTTGAGCCAATTTTTCAGCCTCAAGCCTCTGGTTTCCCATTTTCCCAATAATGAGATGGGAGAAGAGAAGCTGTGAGCCCGTTGACAATGGTTCTGGCTTGCTGGTCTAGAGGCATCCATTGGTGCCTAGGACCACTTATGTGGGCACATGGGCTTGAAATTATGAGGTCCCCACAATCAGTTTCAAAGATCCAAATCTGTCTGAAAGAAGGAGAAAGTCCCAGGTCTTAGATAGAATCTTAGTGTGGTGAACTGAATGAGGTAAAAGATGAGGAACAGGTACAGACCTTCATCCTGCCAAGCCCTGAGATCCAGAGTTTAGAGCCTTTAGTAAGCAAGCACTTTTGTCTTGTCAGCAGTCATAGGCAAAGACACATTTTAAATGTCCCCAAGCCTGATGATGTTAAAAGTACAGGACAGGACCATAAAACCAAATAGGAACATGTTTAATGATAAAGGAATCCTAAGGGGCAAGAGTGACTCTCCCATGCCATCTTCCATGTCTGTTCAGGTCCGATACTGCAACTCCCTGGATGAGGAAGAGAAACGAGAGCTGAAGCTCTTCAGCAACCAGAGAAAACGTGAAAACCTGGGCCGAGGGAATGTCAGGCCCTTCCCAGTCACCATGACAGGAGCTATTTGTGAACAGGTGAGTGTGGATTCCAAGGTGTGAAGACATTTCTCTGGCCCATTTTCACTCAGTCATTCACTCCACAATCATTTTATTGAGTGCCTCCTTTGGGCCAGGCATTGTTCTGAGCCAGGGGATACAACAGTGAACAAAATGTTGAAAGCTTAATCTTGATCTTGTCAGGAGTAAAGTCAGACATTAACATAAATAAGAATGAAAAAATACAGCATGGAAGCGGGTTAGGAAGTGCTGCGCATGTGGGGTGGTTGCAGTTTTCATAAAGTAGCTGGGAAGCTCCCTTCCCCCTTAGAAGGTGGCTTCTAAGCAAAGACAGCAAGAACTGAGAGAGGAAAGCATGCGGGCCTTGAGGAAGGGGCCATGGGGCAGAAGGTACAGACAGCTCAAAGGCCCTGAGGCAGGAGCATTTCTGTCATGTTCGATGAATGGCCAGTTGGCCAGTGTGGCAGGGAAGAGGCATGAAGGAGCTGACAGAGGGCCAGGTCCTGGAGATTTATGTATCCATTGAAAAGAGTTAAGCCAAGGAATGACATATGTTGGATTTCTATTTTGAAATGAGTCCTTTAGCAAATGAAGTTTGCCTGGACCATGGGTCAGCCTCTTTCCCACAATCATCCCAGGACCAGTGACATGTAAAGGATGGTAAATGATGGCCCCCTTGGTTTGAGGGTTCTTTAGCAAAATGTAGAAAGCCCCTGCATTCTCCCTAAGACCCCCGTGGGTTGAAAATCTGGATTTGGTTTTTCTCTTACACTCCTGTGGAGTGCTCAGGGCATGACAGGGAAGGTTTTAAAGAAAACAGGGTGGTAGGAATCTAGCCTGCCTGCATACCCTGCCCCTCATCTCAGATGCCAAAAGCCTCCTGATGCCGAATGTCATTTTCTGCACTTCACTTTAGCCCTGCTGCTTTTTGCATAGACCCACCTAACTACTTAAGCTTCAGGGAGACCCATTCAGGTGTAGAAGATACGTGAGCTGGGTCGGTGCAGAGCAAGTGAGAATAAGGGAATGGATGCCTTTTTTTTTTATTTCAGAGGGGAGTGGATACCTTTTTTTCTTTTTTTAATTTCAGAGGCAGATAGAGTAAGAAGGTTCACTTGGAAGGAATGGAGACACTAAATAGTGGAACCAAAGAACCAGAGATTTGGTGGTGGGGTCTTCATCCTTAAGACCTACCCTTGAGATGCACATGATTGGTTGTTAAGATGTGAGATTCCGTGTGCTCAATTCAGAACTATTCAGAACCTGTCTTAGGTCCAGGTTCATGTAAGACAGGATGGAGGTTGGGTATTTTATGGGCAGATGTTGAAAGTAGTATAGAATAGTGACGAGACCCTGGATGCAAAAAAACCTTAAGTTTCACTCATGTTTCTTCTAGGTAACCTTGGCCATGTTACTTCTCCTCAGTTTTGTCACCTGCAAAATGGAGATAACAAATGCATGCATCATAGAATTAGGTTGCGGATTAAGTGGGATTCTGTATTATTACAGTAATCAAACAAGGAGCCATTACACTGAGTTGGCTCTAATACTTTGTGTGGTAGCGTATGTAAGCAAACCAAAATCTACACCAGAATCAATGTACTAGAATCCAAGAAAATGAAATTTAAGAACAACCACTCACAACTGCCAGCTATACTTTCCCTAATCAAGCAGCCATTTAAGTTACAGCCAATCAAACCATGCCCTTGCTTGTGCCTGTTTTCTATAAGAACCTCTCCCAGAGCTCCACTTAGTGGAATACTCCTAACCACCTTCAGTTTAGTGTTACCCAATCTAAGTCAATATTTGCCCAAGTAAACTCATGAAATGTTTCGTGTATCTCAGTTTATATGGTAACAATATGCTACCCAGTTCTACTAATGTTAACAAAGCAAGGTGTAGTATTTTTTGTAACATACTGTCTGTCTTTTATCTGGTCAGTCACATGCAGGAGCTCCCAGGGACTGTTAAGATCTTTACTTATTTTTCTTTAAAGCATTTCAACCCATATGAGGTCCATGATGTAGGAAAAACTTGGTGGTAGTTTTCTACTCTATAGACATTGCCCCAGAACTCAGCTCCTTCTGTGGGGATCTGAACCTCATGCCGAATGCCATGGTCAGCAGAGAGCCTTCCCGAGGACCCACTGCTTTGCACGTTAGCTCTCCCTCAGAGACCCTCAGATCATATTGGTTTTATCCCAACACCAGCCGTAAGCATGGTTATCAGGGATTATACCTTGTTCCTTTCCGTACGGGGAAGGAGCTTTGGAACATGAATGGGAAGACAAGAAAGAGAGGAGCAGCCCTTTCCAGAGTCAGATCTTAGAAATGGTGCCTTTTCAATCAAAACTATGAAAAAGACGTAAGAGGAAGTAGGCTAAAGGCATGCTGGAAAGACCTTCAGAGAAATAATTAAAGGTGGGCGTATTTGAATGAACCCACTCCCCTATCATCTTACAGCCCCCCTCACCATCCTCTACCCCCACAGCCTACTCCTTGTGTTAAATTTGGCTGTGCCTCTGGATGGCATTTGGAGGATCTAAAAGATAATGAGACCTTCACTCTGTGTAAGTGTGCTTCCTACCTGCAAGGGTTTTGTGAGTTTTTATTTTCTCACTTTATCTTCATCTTAACTTGGCCCTACTAAAGGAGAGTTGGGGGAGGGCTCATATGTAAAGCAGGTAGCACAGGGACAACTTGGACAATAAGTGCTCAACGGTTGACGGTTGGTAGAGGTGGTGGTCATTATCACCTGTGCATGATACTGAGAGATGGGGGCTGGTGTTCACACTGATGTTTCCGTTTGCCTCATAGTGCGGTGGCCAGATTAACGGCGGGGACATTGCCGTGTTTGCATCACGCGCTGGCCATGGTGTTTGCTGGCACCCACCCTGCTTCATATGCACTGTCTGCAATGAGCTCCTGGTGGATTTGATCTACTTCTACCAGGATGGGAAGATATACTGTGGCAGGCACCATGCCGAGTGTCTGAAGCCGCGCTGTGCAGCCTGTGACGAGGTTAGTGCACTCTCCATGGGGCTTGCAGCCCTCTTCCTCAGCTCTCTGTTGCATAACCAACACAGTGTCCAGTGGCTTTCTGCACAGAAGAAAACCAAAGGCCACTCCACCTTCTTCTATTAACCCTTTCCAAAGAGGAGCCCCACTCCTTCCTGATTGCTAGCATGTTGGGGGTTGCAGCTGGCTTTACTGAACATGGCAGTCTCACAGACACGTGGATGGAAAGGCAGTTAGTTTCTATAGCTGAGAAGACTCCTTGGTGTTAGGTCAGTTCAGAATGCATGAAGGAAAAAAAACAGCATTGTGCAGCTTTAGATTTCAGCCCAAATCCCAGGGAGTAATCATCAGTAACAACATGTAACTTATATCTTAGTAAGTCCTGTTTTCTTAGCTTCATTGGGACAGATTGGCTTGAAAAGGGAAGAAAACTGGTAGCATTATTTAATTTTCCCATAATATACCAAAATTCTGATGAGGATTCAGGAGGCAGGTGAACACTCCAGTTAGATGCCTCTGCTTTGGACTTTAAGAGGAACTTGAATTTGCTACCTATCCAGAATTAGAAAGCAGACGGGAACACAAGGCCCGGACCTGGTGCTTTCTCCCATCAGAACCACAGCCATCTGGCTGGTGACACAGTGGATAAGGCACCAGCCTGCGAACCCAAAAGTCTCTGGTTCGATTCCCAGCCAGGGCACATAACCAGGTTGCAAGGCAGGTCTCCAGCCAGGTCTATAGCTGGAGGCAGGTGAAAGGCAACCATACATTGATGTCTCTCTCCCTCTCTATATCTCTCCATTCCCCTCTCTCTAAAAATAAAAAAAATCTTAAAAAGAAAAAAAAGAAGAAGCACAGCCAGGTATGATCTGTAACCTGGAAGAATAGAAAACCTGGTTTAAATGTTTGGAGCTTATAGCTCAATAAAAAAATTTTTAAGGGTTTGGAGCAGAAAGGAGAATGTTCTAAAGCTGACTACTTTTATGGGAATCGTTTGGAGAGAGATCTTGAACAGGGGTTTCGTCCTGCACAGAGAAGAGTTTTGGTTCTATCTGAGCCCAAAAACAAAAATGTGAGTCTGTATAAACAACACTCCATGTTCCAGAGTTCACTTTTTTTTTTAGGATTTTTTAATTCATTATTTTCAGAGAGAAGGGCAGTGAGGGAGAAAGGGGAGAAGTATCAATGTATGGTTGCCTTTCACCTGCCTCCAGCTATGGATCTGGCTAGAGACCCAGCTTGCTGCCTGGTTATATGCCCTGACTGGGGAATCGAACCAGCGACCTTTGGGTTCACAGGCCAGCACCTTATCCACTAAGCCATCAACCAGGACCAGAGTGCACTATTGCATGGGCATTTCTTCCTTATAAAATGCCCATGAAAGATTCAATCTTCTAGAAGAAAGTCAATCAGCCTTAACCAATTTGGATTCTCAAGACGTTCTAGAGAGACCCATCTAGACAAGAAGTTGGACAATAGATTTCAGGTCCAGCTCTATAATTCTAGGCAGCCACTTTACCTTCATGCCTCAGTTTCCACATCTGAAAATGAGTGCTCATGACATGACACTGTTAACTAATGGCAAAGAGAATATGATTTAAGTGCTTTGAAATTTTTGTGTTTCTTTTTTTTTTTTTAAGATTTTATTTCATTATTTTTTAGAAAGAGGGGAAGGGAGAGAGGCAGAGAGGGAGAGAGACATCAGTGTATGGTTGCGTTTCACCTGCCTCCAGCCACAGACCTGACTGGAGACCTGGTTTGCAACCTGGTTATGTGCCCTGGCTGGGGAATCGAACCTGCGACCTTTGGGTTCGCAGGCCGGCGCCTTAACCACTACCAGCCAGGGAAATTTTTGTCTTTTGAGATACAAATCACATAACATAAGGTTTGACCTTTTTTTTAAGATTTTATTTATTATTATTTTTAGAGAGAGGGGAAAGGAGAGAGGCAGAGAGGGAGAGAAACATCAATGTATGGTCGCCTTTCACCTGCCTTCAGCCACAGACCTGGCTGGAGACCTGGCTTGCAACCTGGTTATGTGCCCTGACTGGGAATCGAACCAGTGACCTTTGGGTTCGCAGGCTAGTGCCAATCCACTGAGTCACCAGCCAGGGCAGCTGAGCGAGCAGCCAGGGCTGACCTTTTAAGGTGTATATATTCAGTGATTTGAATATGTTTACAGACCTGTGCACCCATCACTACTATCTCATCCTAGATTGTTAGCAGAAACTTCCCTTTTCCACCCTTTGTGTAGCCCCTGGCAACCACTAATCTAGTAGCTGTCTTTATAGATTTACATATTCTGGACATTTCCTATAAATGGAATAATACAATATGTGACCTTTTATGTCTGGCTTCTTTCACTCAGCATATGTTCAATGTTAATACATGTTGTAGCATATATCAGTACTGTATTTCTTTCCATGGCTGAAGAATATTCAATCATATGTATCTAGCTATTTTTCAATTCATGGACATTTAAGTTGTTTCCATTTTTTACTATTATAAATTATGCTGTTATGAACATTTATTTATAAGTTTTTGTATGGACATATGTTTTTAGTTCTCTACAGTGTATTTGCTGGGTCATATGAAAATTCTCTTTAACTTTTTTGTAGGAAACCAAACTTCCTTCTGCAAAACCTACACCATTTTGTATTTCCATCATCAATAAATGAGGATTCCAGTTTCTCCACATTCTCCTTAACACTTATTGACTGTCTTTTTAATTAGTCATTTTAGTCAGTAAAAAGTGGTTTTGATTTGCACACCCTTAATGGCCAATAATATTGAGTATTTTTTTCATGTGTTTATTGGCCATATGCATATTTTTCTTTTTTGAAGAAATATCTGTTCAAATCCTTGGCCAATTTTTCAATTGGGTGATTTTTCTTTTCATTGTGGAATTGCAACTGTTGTTTGCATATTCCAGGTACTATTTCCTTATCAGATACTTGATTTGCAAGTATATTCTCCCATTCTGTGGTTATATTTTTACTTTCTTGGTGATAGCCCCTGGAACACAATAATATTTAACCTATATTAAGTTCAGTTTATTTATTTGTTCTTCTGTTGCTTACACTTTTAGTGTGTCACATCCAAGAAGCCATTGCATAACCCCAAATCATGAAAATTCACACCTGTGTTTTTTCTTCATAGCATTTTATAGTTTTTGGCTCTTTAGGACTTTGATCCCCTTTGAGTTCCTTCTAGTGAATGATGTGAGATAGGGGTTCTGATTCATTCTTTTGCATGTGGCTATCCAACTATCCCAGCCCCATTTGTTGAAGAGAATTTTCTTTCCCCATTGAATGTCCTTGGCACCCTTGTTGAAAACCAACTGGCCATAAATGTTTGGGTCTATTACTGTACTTTCAACTCTAGTCTGTTGATTTACATATCTATTGTTATACCAGTACCCCACTGCCTTGATTGCTATCATTTTTAGTAAACTTATAAATCTATGCTGTGAAATTTTGTTTTATTTTTATTTATTTATTATTTTATCCCTCCATGGAGTTGTTTTGTTATTATTTAATTTTATTGTTGTATTTTTAATTTTTTAAAATATTTTATTTATTATTTTCAGAGAGAGGGGAAGGGAGGGATGAAGAAAGGGAGAGAAGCATCCATGCATGGTTGCCTTTCACCTGCCTCCAGCTATAGACCTGGCTGGAGACCTGGCTTGCAACCTGGTTATGTGCCCTGATTGGGAATCGAACCAGCAGCCTTTGGGTTTGCAGGCCAGCACCAATCCACTGAGCCACACCAGCCAGGAAATATGCTTTCAAATTTTAAAAACCCTGTACTGAAGGTCAAAACAAAATTACTTCTGAGGGCTAGCAGATAGTGTATGTGAAGATGGCTCCTGTAGGGCAGTAGTGAATGGGGAAGAGTATGACCAAACTGGAGAACATTCCACCCATCTGAGAGCAGCAGCCTCTCTTCAGCTTGAGCTACTGTGGCCATGCAGGAGCGTGTACTGAGTCTTGCCAAACATATATTTGAAAGGGAAACCAGGATTCCAGGTGTTTACATGATATTTCCCATTAAAAAATATTGCACATAGGCTAAATAGAACAGGTATGTGTATTCAGAGTGTCCATGAGCTGTCAGTTTTTGGTCCTCCTTTATATTCTTCATAGGAGAACATTCTTGCTCTTATTAAAATGTGGTGAAACTCATTACTGGCTAGGCCAGAAAACATGTTTAATTGTACTTTAGGCATATAGATGTAAAATGAACATATTCATATCAAATTTCATTTAATAATTTGCAGGCAGGACCTGCTTTCTCATCCTTCTAGTGTGGGGCCCCTGACTTTTCTCATTTAAAGTGCATTCTTATGGCTGATCCCTAACCATTTGACTTCCTGTCTCTAGATCATCTTTGCTGACGAATGCACTGAAGCTGAGGGGCGGCACTGGCACATGAAACACTTTTGCTGCTTTGAGTGCGAGACAGTGCTGGGCGGCCAGCGCTACATCATGAAGGAAGGAAGACCCTATTGTTGCCACTGCTTCGAGTCCTTGTATGCAGAATATTGTGACACTTGTGCCCAACACATAGGTGAGGCAATGCTTGGGGGTCAACATGGTCCTACTGGGACTGGACTCCCATTGTGTCTGGTGTAGTTATAATCTCTTTGGTTGCAAGTAATAGAAACCCAGCTCACATTAGCTTAAGTGAAAAGGGATCTTGGCTTATATTACTAGAAAGGCCAACGAGTATGTTGGCTTCAGGTAGAAATGGATTAAGGGTTCAAACAAAGTCTGTGTTTTTTTTTCCTTTGCTATCTCAGTTCAGCCGTCTTCTATTGGCATCATTTGGGAGCAAGCTATTGTCACATGGCGACTAAGATGACCCTCCAATCATACACAGTCCTAGCACTTATATTCTACAAAGGAGTGGGGCTATATCTTTCCCAGTATCTAAATCAGGTTCTCTAAATAGGAATACCCAAGACCCTGGTTTGGTCACATGTTCTGCCCTGGAAATAAGAGAATAAGGGATTCCTAGATTCCTATTGGTTTCCCTGAGTCATAGGCCCACCCCCAACATGGGGCTATGTGATGCAAAGACCCACTACCAAAGAGGGGGGTAGTTTTTAAAAGGAAAATATAAATAGATGTCTTTCACTGCCTCCCTGGAAAAACTCAAGGGTCAACACAGAGAGGAACCAAAGCAGTTCTCCTGATAGGAAGGGATAGTCAACAAAACCAAATGTTTTCTGGCAAGCATGTCTTTAAAAAAACAAACAAAAAACATGACCCAGCTAAACACGAAGCAGGAGAATCTCAAATAGCTCATATGCTATAAACTCCCCAAATAAGTGGCAGATCTAAGATGGTGAAAATCATTTTCCCTTTGCAAATACTAACCAATTTGTTCAACTTGCCAGTTCTGGCACCTTGAGAATGAGCCACCCGTTAAAAAGAAAAAGAGTTGGCAGTGATGAATGTCTATGAGACCAGCAACCTAGTCTTCCTGTGGTTTGTGCAGTTCCAAGAAATGTGCTCAGAAGCTGCCAGCTTCTTACCTACAGTACAGTGGGTAGATGTGGAGATAGTCTGGGAGCCCAGAGATCTTATCAGGAATAAAAAGAACTGGCTTTGTTTCCCTGGTTCATCAGAAGTGATGTAGTCAAATAAAAAAATTAGCTAGCAATTTGGAGGGTTTTGTGGACAAAGGACCTACACATGCTCCATGGTCCTTAGTTGTTGAGCATCCATCCCAGACTACCTGCTTCAGTGAGGCCCCGGGTTAAGCCTTGCTGTGCCTACCTTTGTCCAGCAGTATCACCTTCTGCAGTCTTAAATGATACATGTATTCTTTTTCCCCAACCCCTAAATACCTCACTCTCTCATGACCTGATGCCGCAACCAAGAATCCAACAGTTTTCATTCTCACAAAGTCAAAACAGTCAAAGAAATAAGCTTCCTTTTATGGTAGAAGTTAGGGAATGAGGACATTGACTTGGCCAGGTAGCTGGGCTGTGAGGAAGGTCGGGGCCGGGGTGGAGGGGTGAGACACACACCATCAGGGAGACAGTACACCTTACCTATCCCACACTGCTGGCTGTGGATGCTGGGTCTGCAAGGAGGTGCTTACTTGACCCAGAGGGGCGGAGGGTACAAAAGACTGATTGATAGTGATGATATCCCCTTCTTGTTAGTATTTCTTCTGTCCCTTTCATTTTATTTTATTTTATTTATTATTTTTAGAGAGAGAGGGGAAGGGAGAGAGGCAAAGAGGGAGGAAGGCATCAATGTGTGGTTGCCTTTCACCTGCCTCCAGCTACAGACCTGGCTGGAGACCTGCCTTGCAACCTGGTTATGTGCCCTGGCTGGGAATCGAACCAGCGACCTTTGGGTTCACAGGCTGCCACTTTATCCACTGTGCCACCAGCCAGGGCTATCCCTTTTATTGATTCTGCAAAGCCTCTCCAGAAATGCCACTTAGGATTTTTGCTTAGCAGCACGGAAAGAGAAAATCTGACTGTCACCACAGCATATGCACTTCAGAAGGCCCCTGTTTTCTCCTATCTCAATTCTTCTAGCTATTCAAGAACAGTGATTGGCATTCCCAGTTCTTTCCCCTTAAATCCATAAAAAAAGCATCCATGTTTCACCAGAAAAATTCTGTGGCCTGCAGAATTATGACATCTGTAGTTCAATGCTGCCCCTGATTTTTTTTTTTTTTTTGCTTTAAATCCACTTTTCTGTAAAAATGTAATTTCCTGCAACAGTGAAAGGGTGTGCCCCGTGTATCTTACATACCACAGTCTCTGGCTGCTTTGCTCTGACTATATTCTACAAATATTCCATATTTATATAGCTGCTCAGAGCAGATTCTGCATCAGGCAGCCGTTGCTAGGGCAACAGTACTTTTGCCTGTGCACAGCAAACAGTCCTATAAACAGACAGCAGCTTGTAGCAGCAGTAGACACATCTACCCTCAGAGAAGTACTTAAAGGGCTTAGAGGAGGGGAGGGGAAGAGCACTTAGATGTGGACCAGCAGAGCCTTTTTCCAGATGTTTAGAGTTCAGGAGCAGTTCAGAGCACCATCTGACCTTGCTGATATTTATCAGGGACCATGTTCTGCTGCCTGCTGGGCTGCTTGGTAACACCCCTCCCCCTCCACTCCCCAGGGAGCCCAGCCGGCTGGGAGGCCTCTGGCCCCAGAAGTAGGCCCCAGCTGAGTATCAGCATATCTAAGCATGTTTCCTTGCAGAAGCACTTAGAAACAGCCCAGCCGAAGGAGCTGGAGGAGGATAGGCCATAGAAACTTGCCTCCCTAAGTACCTGAGACTGAAGCGGGGAAGGTGTGCTGCTGGGGTGTGAGTAGGAGCTCACAGTGAGGACCCAGCAAAGCCAGGATGTCAGCAGAAGCTCCCTGGAGGAGAAGGGAGAGGGAGAAAGGAGGGAAGACCCTATCAGTCTCAGAGTTCTCTCCTGGCCTGCATGCAGGCAACAGCCCTCAGAGCGAAGAGGAAGGCCAGCATTAACTCCTAATAAAAATACAGGAAGAGCAGTCAGAATAGTTACAGGTACAGGGCTGAGCAATATCTGCATATTAACTCAATTAATCCTTACAACAACCTTGTGAAGTACATACTACAATTATTCCTATTTCACTGTGAGAAAGACCATGAGGCACAAAGATGAAGCCACTTGCCTAGGTTCACACAGCTAGAGAGTGACAGAACCAAGATTTTAATCCAAGCTGATGGGCTTCAGCATCTTTACAACCAGCTGGAATGACAGAGGCTGGGATTTGAACCTGTGTTAGTCTGAATCCCAAAGCCTCACTTTGAACTGCTAGAGAGTTCTGTCTCCATGTGCCGCCTGCCCCTGCTTCCTGCCAGGAGCCTGGGAGGAAGTGTGGAAGGAGCCACAGCTCTTGGTCCACTGTCTCTAGCCCCCCTTAACCAGATCTCACTCCTGCTGGGGATGCTGTGTTAAATGGAAGTGTCCCTTATGGCTGCTTCTGTCCCTCAAAAATCTCCTCTTACACAATGGAATTCTACTTTGCTATAAAAATGAAGAAAAAGTTACCCTTTGCAACAGTATGGATGGTCATGTAGAACTTAAGTGAAATAAGCTAGTCAGAGAAAGAAAAATTCCATATAAGTTTAATCAGATGTGGAACTTAATGAACAAACTGAACTAACAAGAGAAACAGACAGACTCATAGATGGATAGCAGGATGACAGCCAGTGGGAGTAGGGGTTAGGGATGGAGGGATTGAGCAAAATGAAAAAAGGGCTTATGGAATTGGACGACAGTGTGGTGATAGCTGAGAGGTGGAGATAGAAGGGAACTAAATGGTAATGGGAAAAAACACAATAGAGATTAAACTTCTAAATAAAGAACTAGATAAATAAATATCCTCATCTGCCCTGAAAAAAAAAAAAAAAAAAAAAAAATTCCCCTCAGTTCCTAGCTCCTAATGCCTCTCTCCCTGGGCTCCAGGGATGGAAGGGTAAGTAGAGAAAAGCACAAACGGCCTGGAGAGGCTGCTCTGCTGTTCGCCTTTGTTCTTGCCTTGTCTCTCAGTTTTTTGTTCACTGCCTCTCTGAACAGGTCTCTGAAAGTTATTCTTGGAAAGTCCAGGCTCAGGATTCTCTACCACTGATGGTGAAGGATCCTGTGAGTACTGCCTCGCAGGAAAGATTTTCATTGGCAGACTCCAGGAGCCATGCACAGGCCCTCTTTCCTCCCACAGTCATTGTGGGGATGGCATTCTCAGCTAGCTGCCCCACAGGATGAAGCCCCAATAGCTCCTGGCTCTCATTCTGCCAGTTTAGAAACTGTTATCAAAAGGGAGCCTCCCTGTGCCACTATCTTAGCAACAATCCCAGGTGACTTTTCTTGGCCTGGTGCAGGCCACATGCCCACCCCTGAACCTGGTACTGAGCTGAGAGATACGTTTTTATACTGGCCAGTGCTGGGTCCAGGTGTAGCTTAAGCCTCACCCAAAGCTTCTGGCCCAAGGGTGGCAGGGAGATGGTACCCCCCAGGGAGATTACATCCCGTAATCAAAAGGAGGCAAGAAGGGACCCTGAAATGCAAGTGTAGCAGAGCCTGTGGGAGGTTCTCGTACAGGGGTAATGAAATTAGGTAAACCAGGCACAGCTCTGGCATGGGACCACATGTGTTTCTCCCTTTCCTGAAGAAATTAAGCAAAAGGTGTGGATGTTTATGGAAGGGAAATACATATGACAAACCATGTCCATCTTTTTCTTTACCAAGAGCAGAATTTTCCTCTTCCAAGAACTAAAATCTATGTTTTGTTTTGTTTTTCTTTTCCACTGAGCTTCTACAGTGATTTGATTACCCTTCGGAATGGGATACACTGATGGTAGGATTCAGTTCATCCACCTATTCAATATATGAAGAGCCCCTACAGTGCAGTAGGCCATGTTCCTGGGGATGGCAAAGAGACTAAATGACCTTGTCCACACAGAGTTTCACTTTTAGTGGGAGAAGGAACTAATCAACAGGATATACATACTCATATGTAGCAGTCCAATGTCACATGGTATTAATGCTATAAAGAAAAAGGCAGCAGGTATGAGTGGAGGACAATAGAGAATGTTAGTAGAATGGACAGGACAACTTCTCCAGGGAGTTGACTTATGAGCAGACCCCTTATAGAGTGAAAGAGGCAACATCAAAGTCATGGTAAGGAGCCAGACTTCCTGGGCACAGAGCTCATCTGTGATTTCCAGCTGTTTTACATTAGGCAAGTTATTTAACCTCCTGTACTTCTGTTTTCTCATCTGAAAAATGGAAACAATAACAGGAACCTCCCTCATACAATGGCTTGGTTAAATGAGTTTACATATATGTCAAGTATTTATGATACATTGGTATCATTATTGCTATTTGTCTGAAGGAGTATGTCCGGGCAGAAGGATCTCTAGGCAAACCATTTGGATCTAGTTTCTCTACTCAGAACAAATGAGTTAAGAATGAGCTGACTAGTACAACAAGGAGATACTCATAATAGGACACAAATATCATTTCCTTGGGGGCTTGATCACTAATGTAACAACATTGTATTCTGCTACATCTGAAACCCTGAGGAACACCAGCAGGCTGTATGTTTTACAATGTAATGCAATGGTCTGAGCAGCCCATCAACCTCTTCTGTGTATCTTCTTTCCTCAGGGATTGACCAAGGCCAGATGACCTATGATGGCCAGCACTGGCATGCCACTGAGACCTGCTTCTGCTGTGCTCACTGCAAGAAATCCCTCCTCGGGCGGCCGTTCCTCCCAAAACAGGGTCAGATATTCTGCTCACGAGCCTGCAGTGCTGGAGAGGACCCCAACGGCTCAGACTCCTCCGATTCAGCCTTCCAGAATGCCAGGGCTAAGGAGTCCCGGCGCAGCGCCAAAATTGGCAAGAACAAGGGCAAGACGGAGGAGCCTGTGCTGAACCAGCACAGCCAGCTGCAGGTGAGTTCCAACCGGCTGTCCACTGACGTGGACCCCCTGTCACTGCAGATGGACTTGCTCAGCCTGGCCAGCCAGACACCCAGCCTCAACCGGGACCCCATCTGGAGGAGCCGGGATGAGCCCTACCATTATGGAAACAAGATGGAGCAGAACCAGCCTCAGAGCCCCCTGCAGCTGCTCAGCCAGTGCAACATCAGAACTTCCTACAGTCCAGGAGGGCAGGGGGCTGGGGCCCAACCTGACATGTGGGCCAAGCACTTCAGCAACCCCAAAAGGAGCTCATCCCTGGCCCTGAAGGGGCATGGCGGCAGCTTCATGAAGGAATGCCGAGAGGACTACTACCCAGGCAGGCTGAGATCCCAGGAGAGCTACAGCGATATGTCCAGTCAGAGCTTTAGTGAAACTCGAGGCAGCATCCAAGTCCCCAAATATGAGGAGGAGGAGGAAGGGGGCATGTCCACTCAGCAGTGTCGGACCCGCCATCCACTCAGTTCCCTGAAATACACTGAGGACATGACACCCACGGAGCAGACCCCTCGAGGCTCTATGGAATCGCTGGCCCTGTCTAATGCAACAGGTAAGTCTGAGCATTCAGCCGTCAGAGTGTGGTGATCTCAGGTGACCTAATGCTGAGCCCCAGGGTTTCCATGTTCCTGCCACATGCCCTCCAACAGGTCACTGGGGCAGGTGCACCCAGGCATCAGGTGGCTAATTTGACAGGATTCCCTATATATGCAGAGCCTGAGGCAGTCATTTAGATGCCTGTGAAGTGCTGAGAGGGTTGTTCCAGGAGAGGTAAGGAGAAGGAGCCAAGTGAAGGAGGCTGTCAGGACAGAAGCACAGCTTCAGCCCAACCCCACAGGGGCCTCTGGAGGATATCACCCCATGCAGTTGGTTCCCTTATGACAAATGGGCTGATGTTTAGCACCATCCTTCAGTCAGTCATTGGCTTTGGGCTGCTGGTGAGCAACTGGGGGATGAGGCTGTGAATGTGGGAATAGGGCAACGCTGCTCCTGTCAGCCAAAGGCAACATTCAGGAGAAGAGGCAGCTGTGAGCTGAAGGTAGTGTTCACAAAACCAGGTGCTGCCTGGGATACCAGTGCATCTGCAATAGCTTCCCAGGCTGTTCCAAGCCCCAGGATCTCATTAGGCAGCTGTTCTTAATGTGCAGATAAAGACAAAGGAGGGAAAGAGAATGGGGATCTGATGCCTACCCTCTCCACTCAAATTGTCTATCTGATTTTGTGAATGTGAAGACATATAGATGTTCTGCTCTAGGATGACTCTACTCAAAAAGTCATCTGAGGATCAGGGCTGTCTGCAGTCCCCAGTGAGATGCATGCTGAATGGACAATGTTTCAGGACTCAGCAATCGGACAACAGCAAAGCACATGTTCATTGGGTTCACTCATTAGTACAGGTACAGACCAGAGAAGGTGTTGTAGAACCCATGAGTGAGTTGTATGTGGCATTGCCATGTACCAGTCATGTTCAGGAAGGCATATATCAGTCCACAATGGATTAGAAATAAACTGATCCTTCACCAAGGACGCTTCAGAAGTACTGCTCTAAGATGCACTAATTGTATTAGCCGGACCCCCAAGGAGGGAGACCACTGCTACCCATACAAAAGGGATCCTGTAGTCAAATGTGTTGGGGTGAAGATTGTGATAGATTAGTGTCTGTCAGTCTCATCTAGAGGGGACAGCCGTTCTCAGCTCCAGCTGCTTGTTGTTACTTACAGAGTTATTTATTCACTAACAGAGCTATGGCTTTAACCATGTGCCAGATATTGTTCTAAGCACTTTATACATATTAATTCAGTTAAATCATCACAACCCTGTGAAAGAGGAAGACTTTTAAATTCTCATACTAGAGTTGAAGAAACTAAAGCACAGAGAAGCTGAAAAACATGATCCAGCTTTTAAAAGGTGGAGGAGGGATTTGAACCTGTGCCTATGACCCTAGAGCAATGCTCTTAATGACACCAGGCTGCAACCAAACATAAATTCAGGCTGTCAAATCTCCCACTTGTTTCAAACAAGATAAAAATGTGCATTTAAAAAAAATGAAATCTCCATAGACTCTAACAAGCAGAACATGTCTCTGAATTGCAGGATGTCTATACAGTGTGTTTTTAAACCATCATCCCCTCAAGTACTTTCACATGGGTTCTCATCTGTCCTAAAGACAAACAGTAGGTATCCTTTACCACCATGTTTCAAATGAAAAAACATTATGCCACAGTGACTCAGCACCTTGCCTGGCAATTAGTGCAGAGTGTGACTGCTTGGCTTCCAGCCCAGTTTGCACTATTCTCAAAAGATTTATGTGCTATAATTACTTAAGAGGCCAGAAAATAAATAAGTAGTTCAGCCTCTGAAGCAGTTCCTCAAAGCTAGACCACTTTTGTTAGAATCAATGGCTGCTTGATTCAAACATAGGCCCAAGGCCTACCCCAGGTTCCCCTGCCTCGGGCCCTATGGAGGTTGAACCTAAGAACCTGCATTTCAACCACCTCCCTACTGATGCTGATGCAAGTGCTGTCTGGGAACTGCTGTTGCTTGGTTTTATCTGTTTTTTTCTTTTTTTTTTGTCTTTTTTTTTTTTTTGTCTTCACACTGTGACTTAAGAGGAAATTAGGACATCTGGGTGTTGGGGAATGTTGGAAAGATCACATGGGTACATTTGAAGAGTATATAGTCTCTGATCTTAAGAAAGAGGCAGGGACTTTATCCTCATGATTTTCTATGGCTTCTTGGGCAAAGCAACTAATGCCCCTCTGCCTCTTGAGAAATTTGGAAGGCAGTGAGAGCCATAACTGATACAGCTGAGAAAAATTCCTCAGGGTAGCACCGTCCAATGTGGTAGCCACTAGCCACATGTGACTATTGAAACTTGAATTAATGGAAATTAAATGAAATTAAAATTTCAGGCCATCAGCTGCACTTGCCGCATTTTAAGTGCTCAACCGCAATTAACTGAATTTTAAATTTTGTTTATTTTTAATCAACGTCAACTTCAATAGCCACATGTCACTAGCAGCTACCCTGCTAGATAGCACAGATGAGGGAAGTGAGCAGTTAGGATGGGCATGATTTTAGCCCCATCATTAGTCTCTTTGGAAGTTCTTACAGGAGCACTGGTTTTCCAGATATTCAGTTAACTAATGGTTTGGAGTACCAGTTATGGAGCCACTCCCTAGCTTGAAGTTCAGCCTTCACCCTGGGGGCATTCTATGACCTTGAATAAATCAATTCTGTTAGGTTCCATTTTCTCACCCATGAAATTTTGTAGGGTTTTTGTGAAAAGCTTTTAAACTTGTTAATACAGTTCTTGACACATATGACCCTCTAAACAGTTACTTGATGCTTTTTATTATTATTATTATTATTATTATTATTATTATTATTATTTCTCTCTCATCTCAGACATAATTTTGACCTCCAGGAATGTTTTAACTACTGACATATCCTGGCATTACTCAACTGTGCAGGCTTGCATTTATCTTCAGGTTTGAAAATGGTCCTGTGGGCTATCTTCTTCCTAACCAGCCTGAGAAAAGATCATGAGAGACAGGGAAGTAAAGAAATCTGGTTTGTGTTCCTCTGTTTCCATGGACCTGTCGGACACAGTAGCATAGAAGAAAGATTGTGGCTAACACTTGAAACACTGTTTTGCCATTTGTCACTGGAACAGACCCCAAAAAACCTTTCACATCCAACACTGCACAGAGCATACACAAGGACAGTGCTGACTAAACTTGGGAATTCTTTTTATTGCCAACCCTCACTGTTGCATTTAAATTTTGCTAGAAAACTCAGTAGTCTTTTGAGAAGGTAGTGTTCTGAACTGTCTGTGTATCTTTAAATCCTGGGATCTCAGTCCATGAGTAACAGATACATGTCACAACAGGCTTAGTCAAAACACCTTGATCCTTTGGTGAAAGCTAGATTTCAGGATAATGGATTTTTTCCCTATGATCAGCAACCTATTGAATATGTCTGCAGTGTTTAATTTGGCATGAAGCATGAACTTTTTGTGGGCACCATTTTTATTTGAACAGATCCAGAAAAACACATCACCCCAGTGGTTTGCCAGCCTCAGATGTGGGCTGTAGCGCCTCTCAATTTGGTTAGAACTGGGAGTGTACCGTCCTTTCTTGGAAAAAACAGTCCCTCCCTTATACTCACATGGAGTGAGTCAGCCAAGTGCAGTCAGCAGGCACACCATCCCCACGTGGAGCCTGCCGAAGCTCTCGCCCCGGCCACTCCCTAACTGCGACTCCAAAGCAGCCAGTAGCCTGAATGATCACAGTGTACAAAACAGCAGTAACAAGAACATCAACAACTCATTGACTGGGTGTTTATCATGCACTAGGTATAAGTCTAAGCACCTTATGTGAACCAACTCACAACATCCCCAGAAGTAGATAGGTATTAGTCCCATTTTACAGGTGACAAAAGTGAGACACAGGCCACATAGGTTGGAAGTGGAGGAGGAGGATTCAAACATGAGTATTCTAGCTCTAGACCCTGTGCCCTTAGCCATGATACCACAGCAGAGAAAAATGATGATGGTGACAATAACTGATGATAATTATAATAGACCACTGACTGTGACCTGATGGGCTAATGACCTCATGTATAACATCATGTGAAACCCTCCCAACAATCTGTGTGGTAAGTCTGATTATTATACCTATTTTATAGATGAGTACACCAAAACTCAAAGAAGTTGTCCTCTTCTTACAGTCATCACTCTGGTGTATATACTCACAAGAAGGGTCATGATCACAATCAGGAGATTTGACCATGACTCAGTCTGAAGGGACAAAAACTCCTTTTCCTATGGCAGCTAGTTTGTTGAATTGCCTGTGTGGCTCTGGCAGGACCCGGGGGAAGGCTGGGCGCACACGTGTCAAGTGAGAGCTGAACAGCCAGAGGCAAAGCTGGCAGCTCCAGATGACATACCCAGGGCAAAGGCAGGAAAGACAGAGGGGACAAGTGCCAGTCCATGGGTTGGCTCCAGGCGGGGGGCACCAGTGGAGAGGAAACTAAGGCTGTAGTGCAAGCTACCATCAGGGTTCAAGTCACAAACTAGGGCCAGGTGTACAGTAGACTTGGAATTGGGACCAGTTGCTGCAGGCAGAGGCCACACTACAGGAAAGCTGGCAACTGTTAGCTGACCCCTGGAGAAGGGCCCTGATGTGGCAAGATGAGGCTGGGAATGTGGCTTTTCTTTGAGGATCAGGAAGAGCTGGTACCTGTCAGAAGGGGAGGCAGGTATGGATAGGAATGAGGGAAAGAGAAAGATAGTTTCTGTTTGTTCATTCATTCAGCGAACCAGGCAGTGAATGTGACTTGAGTGCCTACCCAGTGAGTAACAGCAGAAGGAATGGGTTGGAAATTCAACTTTCCAGTTTAATACCTATGTAACGTTGGGCAGCTAGCTTACCTATTTTGTGACTCAGTGTCCTTGTCTTTGAAATGTTGTGGGAGGTAAGTGAGCTAATCCATATAAAGAATTTAGGACAGTGCCTAATACACTTTTAAGTGTTCAGTGAATATTAGCTTTTATTACTATTAGTTGATGCCATGGCCTGTGCAAAGTACTGTGGGTACATTACTGAGCCAAAGTAGTCATGGGCCTTGCCCTCCTGTACTTCACAATCTAGTAAAAGTTAATAGATAGTCACAATCTAACTGTATAATATAAAATTGCATCTGTGGTAAATGTGGAGCTAGGAGAGTATGCGAAGGGGGATCTAGCTGAATCAGGGAGGTCAGATATGGCATCCTGAAAAAGTGATGTTTAAGCGATAAGGGAAGGAGCATTCCAAGCTGTAAGAGCAGCATATGCAAAGGTCCTATGGTAGCAAGTATAAAGAACTGAAAGAAGGACCCATGGCTACAGGGAGCCCAGAGAGCAATAGGCTAAGGAGAACAGCAGGGGGTTAGATACCAGAGAGACATTCAGGATATTTTAAGTGTTTGAGTCTTTTCACTAAGGATGATGGGAAGCCCTTGAAGTTTCAAGCCAAACAGGGAGGAGAAGTAATGTGATCAGATTTGCTTTTTTAGAAGATGGCTCTATCTGAGGAATTGATTGGAAGGGGATAAGTGCTGATGTAGGGAGACCCATTAGGAGGCAGTTCAAGACTGTGCAGCCCACAGAAAAGGTGAAGATGGCAATGTCCAAGATGTTAACAGGGTGAAGACTGAAATAAGAGTATGACAGTGATTTAGGAGAAGAAATTCACAGAGGTTGCCAGTGCCCTTTGGAGAAGGGTCCTGGGAGAAGAGATGATGAATTGAAACATAGAAATGGATAAAAGTTTGCCTACTCTGTGATCTTTGACCCAGGCCAGTACCCACCAAAAATACATGTGTCATTAACCTGGATATACAGAGACATGGTAGGAACAGAGCCTAAAAGTGCCTGATGCCAGCTTGGAATTGTGTTGCTTGTTGTGGCATGTCCACACCTTTAATACACATCACCTATACACCTTGACAAGGGAAACTTGTGAAACAACCACTGAGATGTATTGATTGCTGGGGGTGGGGGAGTTTTCAGCATTGTTGGCAAAATGGAAAAGAATGAGAAAATAGCAGTGTTGGTATCTGGACCAGCTTGCTTTACCAAGAATGTCTGAAATGGCTTTTAATCCATGTAATGTAGAAGAACGTTTCTATATTTAACTGGGAGCAGAAACATTTCTCCTATTCTTCTGCATAACTTGGATATCCATCCTCTAACCTAATTTCTTTATGTAAACTGTTGGTTGAAGGCTCCTAGCCTGAGACTTGAGTGGCCACGCCTCAGACTTGTTCACTCCCTCCACGAGGAAGTCATGTAGCCCAGTCTGGTTTTACAGATTTGAGAACCTCCCACTTACCTTGAGTCCTGTCAGTTGGCCCCTAGGCCAGCCTGAGAACTACTATTGCAAATGCATAAGGGTTGGCTTTTTTTTTTTTTTTTTTAATTTTATTTATTATTTTCAGAGAGAGGGGAAGGGAGAGAGGCAGAGAGGAGAGAGACATCAATGTATGCTTGCCTTTCACCTGCCTCCAGCTATAGACCTGGCTTGCCACCTGAGATGTCTTTTTTTTTTTTTTTAACTAGGGATTTTTTAAATGATTTTATTCATTATATTTAGAGAGAAGGAAAGGGAAGGAGGAAGAAAGGGAGAGAAACATTAATGTATGGTTACCTTTCACCTGCCTTCAGCTGGGGACCTAGCTGGAGACCTGGCTTGCAACCTGGGTATGTGCCCTGACTGGGAATGGAACCAGCAACACCTGGGTTTGAAGGCCGGTACTCAATCCACTGAGCCACACCAGCCAGGACAAGAATGGTCTTTGTTCACAGGAACTACAGAACTCTTGTTTGCAAGTGGTAGAATCCCAACTCTGACTTGTACAAATAAATACGATATTTTATAGAGCAAGTAACTACAACATTCACAGATTTTTGGTTCCAGGCCCAGCTGGGTGCCAGGGTCACCAGGACTGATGTCTTCAGGACCCAGCTTCTTGCTTCCTCCATGTTGGCTTCATTCACAGACAGGCTTTTCTCAGGGGCTTCAGAGGTGGCTCTCTGCAGCTCCCAGCTAGAATTCCTTAGTGTGGGGGTGACTGGGAAAGGGAACCGCTCTTTCTTTCTTTCTTTCTTTTTTAATTTTATTGTTGTTGTATTATATTCATTCCCTTTTTTCTCCCCTCTGCCCACCCCCCCCCATTCCCCTCAAAGTCAATCCCACCTGTTGTCCATGTCCATGGGGAACCACTCTTTCTTAATAGTGTCACCAACAGTCTCAGAATGGAATCACATTTGCCCAACTTGGGTCACCTAACAATTGTTAAACTAACTCTTGTGGCCAGGGAGAATGATTGCCCTTATTGGCCAGATGCCCATCCCAGGAACCAGGCAGTGGGGTCAAGGCCAAAAACATTGCAAGGATGGAGAATGGAGATGGGGGTACTTCTCAAAGGGAAACTGAGGTAGTATATTCAAAGGAAGGGGGATTTGCTGCAAGGAGATAAAATGCATACATGCCTACTACTGAACTATAGGTATCCCACCCATCTGTGGCTGACTTCCTGGACCTGTTCCTTCCTCCAGAAGTGCCACCATTAGAACTTGACATTAACTATGCACTAAGTATGGTAACCATGGTTTTCTGGAATCAAAGCCCTGGTCTTTGGGGCATGTTCCTGTGGTGACTTTAATGGGGGGATTTCAGGCCAGCAAGGAGGTACTTTTGAGGGTCAGGTTGGATAAATCCCAACTGCCTCCAGTCAGTGTTGAGGATGTAAATCAGGAATACCTTCTGAATGGCCCCACGGGATAACTTTCTCAGTGCTCTTCAAGGAAGCCGTGCCCTCTTGTGGGCATTTCATGGCTTTGAACCAGGCTCATAGGTATTAGATGAAACCAGCAGAGGAAAGATCATGAAAGAAGCTGTCCCCCATTTCTCTCTCTGAGTTCATGTCCTGGTGTGTGGGGAAGCAGAAGACATTCTCAGAACCAGGTAGGAAAGACAGAAAACAGTAGACAGACAATTCAGAGTCCAACCCAGGTTGCTGTGCACTCCTGTCACTTGTCATGGTCTCACTGACATAATCTGGGTCCAGGGAAATTTTTCCAGTGTCCTGGTTTTTAATAATCATTCAGGAGGCTTATTTATAACCTCATAGAGTATGAGCAGTCATCTGTGCCCAGAGTAAGTAGCCATGGGACAGGCTAGAAAAGATTGCTGATTTTATTCATTCTATTACTGAAAAAACCACACTGGAAAAATGGGTCCAAAATGAAGGTTGGTGGGTCATGAGCTCTTTAGGCTGATGAAAGATTATATACATATAGGGTAGATTTTTAAAGAATGTATGTAAATTACTCTTAGAACCTTTGAATTTGGAGATCTCGCAAAAGGAAATGAGAGCACCCTTGACCACTTGAAAATGGCTTTGAAACTCAGGTTTTTATGATTTTTTAAAAAATATTGGCAGTTGGGAAAATGTAGAAGAGAAAAGATAGAGGTAGGGAAAACATTCAAACTCTCACCGCTTAATTAGTGTTAATATTTTGGTGTATTTTCAAGTTTTGTTCTCTATATCTGGTGAATTTTCTTTCTGAGTTGTGAACACACTGAATATATTTTCTCCTGAATCTCTTCATTTGCCTTCTATCATCAGCTTATTTTTATAGCTTTTATAACCATCATTTCAATGACTGCAATAATATTCAGTTGAATGGATGTTACCACAGCTCTTGAATTGGACATTTAGACAGCTTCTAAATTGATTTGTGTTTAAATCTTCATTTCCTTTGACTTCATTAACAAAATGTCATTTTTAACTCTTCTTTCCTTATAAACATAATCAAACCTTCTAAATATTTTGGCTCAGTGGATGTCAGGTCCTTGACCATCTCAATATGACCTGGAAGAACATCTTTAGCATCTCCTCCACAAAGTGTTCTGATGGCTTGAGAGGTCTATTAGCAGTTCTATGCCAACCAGCACCTGTCTTAACTGCCCCTCTTCAATCCACACATGAAATGTCTCCCAGAGCACTGGAAAATTTATGGTTAAAACCCTGCTTCCTAGTACAAGCCACCTGGAGCCAGCTTTTAGAGTGTATTTCTCTATGTAACCATTCCATAGTCAACCTTCCATTCAATCAATTAGAATAATCCCAAGACTACCTACATTGTGTTCATTTGGGATTCTTGTTAACAATGCAGATTCTTGGGCCCCATTCCAGATTCACAATCAGAATCTCTCAGGTCTCAGACCTGGGAATTAGCATCTCTGACAAGTGCACCTTCCCTCCTCCCCTAAGAATTCTTAGGCCCACCAAGTCTAAGGACCACTAAGCTAGAGAAAGCTAGACTCTTCACCTTTGTTTTTTTTTTTTTAATTTTATTGTTGTTGTATTACATCCATCCCCTTTGACTCTTCACCTTTACCTAAGTGGTCAACCATACTTACCATCTCATCTATGGTTAGAACTTTCATCTCTCCTTGCGCTGAGTCCAGACTCCTGTTTAGACAAAAGAATATTTAGATTATGCTTGTTCTGAAAAGCTCTGAAGTTGTCCCTGACATCAAATAGCCTTTGGTGTAGTAAATAGCATCTTATTGAGTTGAGAACACATTATCTGAAATATATGGTTGGTGTATCCCTTAATTACGTAGTATGGATTAAATATAAAAGAGGATAATACTTGTCAAGTGGTTTTGGTATTGTCACTGTATGCATTAGAAAAAGTGGATAGCAAAACACTTTTAATCTTCAAGTAGGGCATGTTTCAGTTCTGAGTCAATGTAAAAATAAAAAAGCATGAAGCCCAAGTTTCATAAGAATTTGGGATCAGTTGGTGCGGTCTTTGTTTAATTGAGAGTAATTTTGTCCAGGCCCTCCTCAACTTTTTATCATCATTGCCTTGAGCCCACAGGTAGCTAGCTGGCTGCGTGTGTGTGTATGTTTTCCTGCCCTGTTCTGCCAGGCATCTTCTCCAGCCTGGCCTTCTCAAACCAAAACCAGACCATGACGTGTTCCTGGGAGGGAGCTGTCGCAAATCAGGCAGTGCAAACAGGTGGGGCATCATCAAGAAGATGAAGTCTTTGTCTTACAATACAAAATTATTAAGAATAATCCTAGTGTTTTCTGTGCTGTAAAAATTTTAACAGCTCAAAAATGTCATACTGAATCCCCTACCTCTTAACTAAAGTGAGCGTACTTCCCCCATTTTTTTCTTCTGTTCCAGAAAATAGCCTTTCTAAACACTCAGCTGCCCAGGGGCTTGCGTTTCAGTTTGCAGATTACCCAGCTCCTGTCTTTTCATTTCTTGCCCTTTTTTTAAAATTAATTAATTATATATATATTTTTGGTGCACCAGGATTGGGGGCAAAAATGAGTTCATTTTACACCTTACACAAAAGAATAGGAACTGTCCCTCTGTGCATTTCTATTCCCTGGGCCTTTTCTTGGAGCAAATCCTTGATTCAGCTGGGGGCAGTCTAAAGGATTCTTGCTTCTTGGAGTCAGTTGTCCTGCCCAGTCAGGCCTGTCTCCCAGAGGGTGTTATCAGTCCAAGAACACCTGCGGGAACTTCCGCTTCTGACGCGCTTTTGCTGCGTTTCCCTGGCAGTGATTCTGTACTACACTGCAGCGAGCAGTCTGGATCTTGCCAGGGTTTCTCATCCTGGCAGGAGCAGGCTTCCTGATGGCTGCCTTTCAAATCAAAAGGGCTGGTTTTAAAAGGCAGAGAAGTCCATTTCAGGGTTTACTTGTGTCTTTTCCTTGGGAGCAGATTGAGCTCTGAGAAGAGAACAGCCTAGAATAACTCATGCCTTTTCTTTCTTTCTTTACATTTGGATACTGGGTCTTTGGTAAAAAGGTCAGCGTGCACCTCCCTTCAAACACTTATTTGCAAACACTGCCCAATGTGAGTGTGATGGTCTGGATCAGTGGATCTCAGCAAGAGCGGGGTGGGTTGGGAGGGGTGGTGATTCTGCCACCAAGAGGTCACTTGACAATGTTTAAAGACACTTTTGGTTGTCACCACTTGCGGTGCAGGGTGCTGATTCTGGTAGGTAGAGGTTGGGAGGCTGCTAAACATCCTACAATGCACAAGACAGCTTCTTCCCTCTGAACAAAGAATTGTCCAGCCTTGTAAGCCAGCAGAGCCAAGGTTAAGAACAGGGCTGAGAACTGGAAAGCATCAGTTCCCATTGAAGCCATTCAGAATGATGTCAGAGGAGGGCATAGTGTCCCATGAAGGAAGGGCCTGCTTGGCTGGGCATTTCAGGAACCCCCTCTGCAGCTGATAGACTTTTTACTTTTAGATCTGGCCTCAGCTGCAGCACACATTGAAGTTTAGTGTTTAAGGGTCAAACTGATCTGGTTGAAATCTTACCACCTCTCTAGCAATTGACTTACATCTCTCGGGCCCTCAGCTTCCTTGAGAGTAAATGTCAATTCTGCCACATAGGGCTATTGTGAAGCATGAGGTAATGTGCAGGAAGCACTTAATTGCTGGCCTGGCACTTGACAAGCTCAATATTTGAGAGGTATTATGACTCCTATTATTAGGTACCCCAAAGTGCTGACCCCCTGCCACCTTCCTTCTAATTCTGCCTCAGTGCATTGCTCACTTACCAGGGATAAGGAAGATTGAATAGAACACAAAAAGCATTATAATAGGCAGGGATGGACAGAAGAAGGCTGGAACCAGTGGTTGGGCATGAGGCTGGGCAGTTCTGCCTTTGTCAGTGATCCAAACCCACATGATGCCCTCCACTGCGAAACACTGCCTTGAGTCTTTAGGAATGCTTGCAGCCAGAAAGATGAGCCCCTTCTCCCTGAATCTTAATTTCCAACCTTGCCTGAAATACAAGAGGCTCCCAGAATCTGTGGCCTAATTATACCCATGTAGCACCTATTAGTGCTAATGAAGCCTGGCCTCCCCATGTGAGAAAGCCGACTGGTATGACCGGCAGCCCCCAGACCTCCGTCTTTCCTTCCCTGATTCCCCCTCTTCCCAGGATCAATTAACTTCTCAGATAATTCCCATTTGCCACAGTTTAGGGGAATTAGTTTGGTTTTTGTGTTTGTGGATGAGAAACAGACCAGTTGGGGCCTGAGCCAGGAAGACAAAGGAAGGGTCCAGTGGAAGGATCATTATCAGCTCCAGAGAGGAGTCTGGCCAAGCCCTCACTGGCAGGTCTGTTTCGAGCTCAGCCCCTCTGCATGGAGAGGAATTCTAGTCTGGCCCCAAGGTCCTCCTAAAGCTCTGCTTGATGCAACCCAGAGCTCGCTGTCTTCGAGCGAATGGTGACCAGGAGATATCAGGGCTTCCTATCACCCGAACATTGTCCTTTGTGGCTCTCATTTTGCTCAGAATTAGGGCTGTTCAAGAAGCAGGGCTTCCCCTGTCGTTTCCTCTGAAGCTTCTTATTGTGGGGGTACTTTGTAGTGGGGGTATTTGAGTGACACACCTTTATCTGGCAATGTTGGATGGAACTTATCAGACTAAAGGACATTTTTTATTCCAGGTTTTCTCTGAGCCCCAGAATTGCTGCAAAAGGATCATTTTAAATACTGTTAAGGGGTTCACAGAAGTGACATCCCCTCCATACCCCACTACCCCCATTGTCATCCAGCAGCTGCACTCAAAGTCCTCCTGGGAACATTAAGATGTAAATGTTATTCACTGTCAGCCCCAGCCCCTGATATTGTGTACCTCAGTTGTGAAACTGCATATGGTAGATACCACATCCTCCCTTATGGCATACCCACCCCCAATATCTCTCTAATATGCTAAGTTTCCAGAGTTGCCATTTAAAAGGGAGCTGTGCTGGTGTGTCTTCCTCAGCACCCACATCCCAACAACCCTCTTTATCTGTTTTCTATACCAGAGTTTGATACAAGGCTTTTTGGAAACAAAAAAAAAAAAACTAAGGAAGAGAAAGACCTTTTTTTTTTTTTTTTTTTTTTTTTAAATTCTTCACCCAAGGACATATTTTCATTGCTCTTAGAGAGAGAGGAAAGGAGAGAGAAACATCACTTGGTTGCCTCCTGTGCATGCCTTGACTGGAGAGTGAACCAGCAACCTAGGTATGTGCCCTGACCAGGAATCAAACCTACAACCCTTTGGTTATGGGATAACGCTCCAACCAACTGAGCCACACTGGCCAGGGAAAGAGAAAGACATTTTTAAAACCTTGATTCTCTGTTGTTTTATATTAATTTATTCAACAAATATTTATTGACTGCCTACCATGTGCCAGGCACACTGCTACTTGCCAAGCATACATGGATGAACAAATCAGAACCAGTTCCTGAGTGGGTGGGTCAGAGCCCCAGCAGGAAACAGATGGCACATTCAAAGGATAATTAAAGAAATCCTAATGAAGGAGGCCCACTGGGTAGGAACTGGGGCCTTAGATAGAGAACTGCAGCCAACCTGTAGCCTGACTGTGTAAGGTGGGGTAGGAGGCATTCACTTTTTCTGTCCTCCAATCTTCTTCCAGGAGTCAAACACAACTAGAAGCCAAAAGGTAAAAGAGCCAGCCATTGGTGCAGATTTCAGGGGAGAACAAACTAGAAATGGTTTGTAATCTAATAGTGTCTATACAAACACACCCAAGGACAGTGTGGTAAGTGCTATGAAAGAAATGAGCAGGGAAGGAATAGAGAACATCTAGGGTTAAGTACATATAAAGGATGGCCAAAGAAGCTCTCTGAAGTGATATTTAAGGTAAAAATTAGATGAGAAGGATTTGACCTTGCAAGGGGGGCAAGGAGGAAAAGAAGGAAATTATAGGCTTTAAGAGTTGTGTATGCAAAGGCCCTGAGGTTATAGAGAACTGTGCAATTCCAGGAACTTAAAGCAGGCCAGTGTAATGAAAGTGTTGTTGTCAAGGGAGAGAGCGCTCTATATTTAGAGTGTGAAGCTCTCACATTTTTATTGCTGGCTCAAATTCAACCTCCTGGAATCCCTCTGAGAACACCATCCTGGTCTCCTTTTTCATTGGGGTATCAGAAAGAAAAACATCAGAAGAATGGCAGAGTGCATTTAAGGAGAAAATGAGAAAGTACAAGGAAGCGTTGGATCACAAATATCACGTGTGTTGGGGAGTGTGGGGGAAGGACATGCCATTTAAACCAAAAATATTCTGTTAAAAAAGAAAAGTCTATGAACTCTTTCTATTGCTATGGCTTACTTTTCCTTCCAGGGCTAATTTCTAGCTTGGTCATATCCTAGATTTCATATATGTGGTAGATCTGAATTTCACCCTAGGTATTCTGGCTTAGCCAAACAACTAATATATACACCTGATTATAGGGAAAGCTTCCCTAAGTAAACAGCAAGCCTTGAAAATCTATAGCTAAACAGAAGTATAATTCATAAATCCTCTTCTTTATTTATTGCACAAATTAGCTAGTGTTAGCCATGGCACACAGCCTCCCAGTCTCTTTGGATGTGTCCCTTGGCCCTTAGAAGAAAGGCAGGTTGTACAGTTGTCCTTTCCCCTAGGTGAGTATTAGTATTATTACAAAAGCTTTGCAGCAAGCCTTCAAAAATCTGGATCCTTCCACTTTGCCTCAAAATCCCTCTCTGAGGCTGAGGTCTGGGAGTTCAGCAGGAAGATTTTGCCTTTGTGGGGGGGAAGTCATCATGTGACATTGTCCTAGAATCTCATTGCAGTGTTTGAGGTGGGGTAGGGGGACTAAGTGAGTTCACAATTTAGGACAAATTTTGTGACTACTGACCAAGGTTCATTCTTACAAATCTCAAGAATCATCACATATTTGAGGCCCTTGGCTGCCATCAGCTTTTTTTCTGGGCAAGGGATCCAGTATCTTAGGGAAAACCTCAAACTCAGAAGGTTTAGAGTGAATACTTCACACTTATTCTAAAGACAATGGGAACCCAGTTTTTCCCATCTCTTTTAAGAGAGTTTTCCTTGGACACCTATTGGAAAGGTATAAGGTAGATGCTGAAATACTCATACACTGGTTCTCAGTCTCAGTGACACATGAGATCATCTGGGAGGATAAAGGAATACCGATGCCTGGGCCTCACCCTAAGATTCCAATTTAATCTGAGGCTTGACCTGGGTGAGGGGATGCTTTAAAGTTCCCCCTTAATTCTTCAGAGCAGACAAAATTGACAAGTATGTTATCACGGCAATCCTGATTCTTCTTCAGGTGCACATGTTTTAACTTCCAGGATGATTTATGGGTGGTTCTAGTGTCCTAGCTTGCTCTTTTTCTTTCTCTGTTCGTGAAGTAGCGCACATCCTGAGGGAGACAGCACTCACTTATGAGCATATGTAATGCTCTCTAGTAACATCTTTGCTCTACCTAATCCTCCCCAAAGCGCCTGGAAAATTTCATTAAGGTGACAGTCACAAAAGTCAAATAGACCCCTGTTCAACTCTTGACTCTGGCTGTTACCAGCTCTGTGATCTTGATCAAATTACCTAAACTGTTTGAGCCTGAATGTTCTCACCTATAACAACCTTTTCATAGGATAAATGATAAAGCACTAAATGCTGAGATCACAAAAAAAAAAACACAACACTCAAAAATGTGTTTTCATCACCAACAGAGGTATGGAATACTCTCAAGACCCACATACCATAACATTTTGATACTGTTATAGCTAAAAACTGAAGTGGGAAAGTCAAGTGAAGTGCAATTAACAACAATTATAGTTGTTATCCCCTAAGGGGATGAGAGTTTAAGGTCACATAACTAGTGAATGGCTGAGTAGGGTTCTCTCATCTGCACATGTAACCACTGCTCTGTATTTCCCTCCATAAAATAAAAGCTCTTGAAGGAGAAAGGGGGCTGTCAGTGACATCAGCCCTTAATCTTGGCTGAGAAAAGGGAGTTTACACAAAGCTTGGGTCTCTCTCTGATGGCAAGGGTACTCCAGAGAGAAATCAGTAGAGGAAGCCAAAATAGGCGGAGTCTGACAACTACCACAAACATCTTTAAAAAACTTACCTTTTACTTGCTTTCATTGTTTGCTTCCTTCCTCACAGCTGTCCAGCCCAGGTGGCACCCACAGCAGCCAGGGCACCACCAGCCTCAGCCCAAACCACCTCAGCTGTTGCCTGTGCAGGATTAGGGCACCCTGCCAAGACAGACAGTCTTGCCTCCTCTTCCTCCTGCTCATTGGTTTTCCTCCTAGTAGAACCAGGATCCTCTGCAACTCAGCTTTCAACAGAATGGTTTAGATCATTGTTTCTCATGTTTTCTTTTTTAATAAGACAGGCTTTAAAAAAACAGACTAAACATGATCCTCACACCCCTACCCCACCAGTGTTTGTGATGGTTTGCACTCCCATACTCTTGACCATTAACTATCCTCTGTACATCCTCAAGACAACGAAGTTTTGCAGTCATTAAGAGAGCTAACAGCTAAGAAGCGTTTTAGGTGGAACACTGTTAAGTACTGTTGTAGACATTTTTAAAATTTATTACACTGCAAAGCATACACATATCATACCATCTTCATTTCACAGATAAGGAGTGCAGGTAATGTCAAGTAATGTTCAGGATCACAAAGTAGCAGGTGGCTTGATCCAGGGTCCCAATGCTTAAGTCCTGTACTTTTAACCATAACTCTGTGGTTTTCAACCAGGGTGATCTTACCCCCAGGAGACATTTGGCAATATCTGGAAGCATTTTGAGTTGTCATAAGAATGTGAAATTTATAGGCATCTAGTGGGTAGAAGCCAGGGATATTGCTAGACATCCTACTGGGCAGTGCCCCACCTCCACAACTTATCTGGTCCCAAATGTCAATAGTGCCAAGACTGAGAATCTCTTCCCTAGCCTTAAACTGCTAAGCTACCTATTTTTAGTTTGTACTGTGAAAACAATAGTTAATATGTATTAGAATGTTGAATATGCTTTTTAAAATGCCAATGCCCATTTCTCACTCTGCAACTCTCCTACGAGTAGGGGACACATAGCCACTCCACTCCCCACTTGGATAATCCCTGGGTTTGACATTGTCAAAATCAACATATCACTTTAGCAGCAGAGGTTGAATCTATTTTCAGAAGTTTCTTCTCGTAGTGGAGAAGTGTCATATGCTGTACACGAGTCAGGGCTCAGATGCTCCACACACAGAGAGGCAGGCAGGCGCTCAAAGACCTGCTGACTGGTTATTGCACTTACAAATCAGGCCAGCCCTTCCTCCCATTTCTCCTCTCTCTTCGCTTCCTCTTCCACTACCAGCGCCCTTCACTGAAAGGCTGGAGGCTCTTTTCATGGGAACAGCCTGAAAGGTTCCGAGCTACAGTGAAAAGGACAGAAGAGGATCTTTTTAAAAATATATTTTATTGATTATTCTATTATAGTTGTCCCCAATTTTCTCTCTTGGATCCCCTCTACCCAGCACCCATTCGTTCCAGCAATTCATCCCTTCTTAGTTCATGTTCATGTTGTGCATATACATTCTTTAGCGTCTCCATTTCTTAAAGTATTCTTAACATCCCTCTGTATATTTTGTACCTACCAATCATGATTCTTAATCTCTGCACCTTTTCCCCCATTCTCCCCCTTCTGCCTTCCAGCTGATAACCCTCCATATGATCTCTATATCTATGATTCTTTTCCTGTTCTGGTTTGCTTATTTTGTTTTTTAGATTTAGTTGTGGATAGTTGTGAATGTGTGGCCATGTTAATGTTCATAGTTTTAATCTTCTTTTTCTAAAATAAATGCCTTTAACATTTGATGTAATAATGGCTTGGTGACAGTGAACTTCTTCAGCTTTACCTTGTCTGGGGAGCACTTTATCTGCTCTTCCATTCTAAAGATAGCTTTGCTGGATAGAGTAATCTTGGTTATAGGTTCTAGCTTTTCATCACTTTGAATACTTCTTGCCAGTCACATCTAGCCTGCAAAATTTCTTTTGAAAAATCAACTGATAATCTTATGGGAACTCCTTTGTAGGTAACTGATTTTCTTTTGCTGCTTTTAAGATTCTCTCTTTATCCTTAACCTTTGGTATTTTAATTATGATGTGTCTTGGTGTGGTCCGGTTTGGGTCTAAGTTGTTTGGGACTGTGTGCCTCCTGGACTTGTATGTCTATTTCCTTTGCCGAATTAGGGACATTTTCCTCCGTTATTTTTTCATAACGGAGGAAACTTACTTTTTGAAGTAAGTTTTCAATTTCTTGCTCTTCCTCTTCTTTTTCTGGCACCCCTATGATTGGGATGTTGATATGTTTGGAAATGTCCCAGAGGGTCCTCAGACTATCCTTGTTTTGTTTTGTCTTGTTTTCTTTTCTTCTGGCTGTTCTGGCTGAATGCTTATTTCTTCCTTATGTTCCAAATTCTTGATTTGAATCTCAGCTTCATCCCCTTCATAATCAATTCCCTGTATAGTTTTCTTTGTTTCACTTAATGTATCATTCACTTCTTCCTGGGTCTTTTTTATATTATTGTCATACTTAATGAGTTCTCTGAGTATCCTGATAAGTGTTTTGAACTCTGCATCTGATACGTTGGTTACCTCTGCTCCATTTAGTTCTTTTTCTGGAATTTTGTTCTGTTCTTTCATTTGGGCCACATTTCTTTGTCTCCTCAATTTGGTTGCCTCCCTGTGTTCGTTTCTGTATATTAGGTACAGCTGCTTTGACTCCCTGTCTTAGTAGTGTGGCTTACTATAGGAAAGGCACCTGGAAATTGTGTGGGTGGAGCCTTAGATATTTGCCAGGGTGGGGCCGTGTACTTCACTTCTTTATGGGTCTGTGTTGGGGTAGGGCTTGTAAAGGCTTTGTAGAGGTTTGCCCAGCACTTGCCCTGTTTCCAGTCACTTCACTTACTCCCCATATGAGACTAGTGCCCTTCCAGCTGTTGTTCCGGTGCTGATTCCCAGACGGGTTGGATCTGCATAACTTCTAAGTCCTTCCAGGCCCTTTAAGCACAGTCTCATGAAAATCCAGCAGTTTCTTCCACTGCCCCAACCTCCACTGGTTTTTATAGCCAAACATCATAGGGTCTTGTCTTTCTGGTGCTGGAACCCTGGGCTGTGTTCTGGGCTGGGATCCCTTGTTCCTGAGATATCTTTCTCAATTTTTATCTACTGCATATGAATGTGGGACCACCTGTTCTACCACCTCTCTGTGCCATGCTGCATCTCCATGGCTCCACCCCTCCTACCTGTCCAGATGAATGTGGCTTATTTAAATCTTCCGTTGTTGAACTTTCATACAGCTCATTTTTCTGATGGCTCTGGGTCTTATTTGTTTTAAAGTCTAGTTGTACTTTTTCTGTAGTTGTGCAAGGAGGTAAAGCGTATTTACCTATGCCTTCAATTTGACTGGAAGTCCAGAAGAGGAACTTTTTAAAGCATGTGAAATGTGAGGAAGTCATCTAGAGAGCTGACATCAACTGTTCAATTAATTTGCTCCCCTTCATCCCCCACTCCCCTGTAGTCTTCCAGTCTAATTGGTGCCTACTGCCCTCTTTTTGAATCAGTTTGATCAGGATACCCCCACCCCCGCCCCAAATCACCGAACAGGACTGAGAGAAAAAGCAGGACAAGCAGTCAGGTTTTTGTTGGCCACTGTCTTTAGCATCATGGCCAGGCATGGTCACCAGGCAGGCGGTGGTGTTAGAGGCCACAGATGCTGGGTCCTTGGGAAAGACATGGCCTGCCCTGAGTGGGACAGCTAGGATCTAGCTTTCTGGCCTGGGAGGCTGAAGATCTCTGCTTTATGTCAGGTTAACCAGGATTTAAAGGCTCCTTCTGTGATTTGGGAAACCACCCCCAATCTTCTCAACCTGAGATCCCTCCTTTGGAAAATGAGAATTACAATTCCTACCCTTCAGGGATTTTTGAGACTCAAATGAGGTTGGATATGAGTCAAAATATATACCTCTTGTGAAATACTAATGGGAAGAACTTAGAGAGGACAGGACTTGGCTACAGTGGTGATGGTACTACTGGATGGCTTTAGTTATTGAGGTGGTGTTGTGGTGTGGGGGCTATGCTAGAGCAGCATGTGGGTAATTCATTTTGTAGTGTGGAGTCTGTTCTTATTACTGATGCAGCACCCTCTTCCTCTTCCCTGACTCATCTTCCACAATAGCACTTAGCACCTTAGACATAATACATTTATTACTTATTTTGTTTACTGTCTCCTTCCCTGGATGTCCTAGATGCTGGAGGGCTGTCAGATACATAGTAGGTATTTGGTAATCTGATACATGGTAGACATTTATGAAATATTTGTTGAATGAATGAGCTTCTATTTTACTGATGAGAAAACAGAATTTTAGAGAGGCCAAGAGATTTGCCCAAGATCATTGAGCCCCAGGCCAGAGCCTCCAACTACTGTGACAGACTGCTTCACACAGTATCATTCGGTCAACAATGATAACCACAGGAAAATGTCCATGTGGCTCCTACTTGAAACCAGCTATGCAGCCAGCTTGGATTGAGAGCTTTGGAGTCAAGGATAGCTTCAGATCTACAACTACTTGCCCTGGTTTCTCCTGCCTCCCCTATGTGCTCCAGATATTTTCAGATACAAAACAGCTGTGAAACAATTAGCATGAGATTTGGAGAGGCATTTATTTTCTTTGCAGTGCCTCACAGTGTTCCAGAAATGATAGACTTTGTGCTTGGTATCCTTGTCCCAGGCTCCATTCCAGCCCCAGAGAAAGCATTTGGTATTTAGTTCTCCTGAGAGTGGTAAGCCAAGGTGAAAAGGGATAAGCGCCCAGCTTTTCCCATGTAATATTGTTCTCTTCTCTAATTAAAGCAAAAAATAGCTTTTAAATATTAAAAAACTAAAAATGTATGAAGCTATAAACCAAAATATTTTTTTAAAGGTACAAAATTATAAAACTGTCTCACAAATTGAAATTGTCCCATAATATCCTTCCTCCTCCAATGAAGTGACTATTCCTTTGGTATTTGTCTCTGGGCATAAACTGACAGATATATAATTATAAAGGGCAAAGTTATCATATGGTTTTACAATTGACTTTTTTTTTTTTTTTTTTTTTTTTTTTTTACTTCACAGTATACCTTGTTCATATTTCCCTATTGGTACCCATCCCTCTAACTCATCTGAAGATAGTTAGTATTTCATCATCTGGCTGCACTACCATTTTTTAAACACAAGCCCTTATTGCTAGACACTTGAATTTTTTTTTTTTCACATTTTTCACTGTTGAAATCTGTGTTTTGTTGAACATATTTTTACTTCAGTTTGTGCACTTGTTTAAGCTTTTCCATAGTATAAATTCCTAGAAATAGGATTTCTGGATCAAGGGATATGCACATGGCAGGGCTCCTCTGGGTTATATAAAGATTTACTTCCATCAAAAGACTAGGGTCTCTGAAGTGGACACTTAGTGGGACCAAATCTTGCTTGAGAACAAGGACTGCACAGCATGCCCAGTATGGTCAGCCACCGACTCTGATATTTTAGGGTTTTAAGCACTCACAGAGCAGAAAACAGCTCTGATGGCCTAAGAGCTGGAACCACACCAAGTTAAATTCCTCCCTCTCTACCAGCCTCCAGCATCCTGATGGGTTTCTCGGGTACCAGCCATCTGAACAGTTTCCAGGGGAGCTCAGTTGCCATCCACCCTGGCTGGTTTGGCACAGGGACCACACTTAATGACAGGGGCCTGGGAATTAAGTCATCAGTCTTCACCAGCCAAGGTCTGGTGGGAAAGGTAACAAATTGCCCTGGAAATCCTGCATCTGACAGTGGCTTAGGGCTTGGCGAGTCACAGAATCCTAGCACCTGGCTTGGCACTGGTGAGACAGTTACATAACACATGACTTTCCAGACTCCGAATTCCAAGGTTGTCTGCAAATGAGAGTAGCTGGTGCTGGGGACCTGTTTACTTATTCACACTCTCATGACTTCAGAGCAGTGGGGCTTTATTTTTGAAGGCACCAAAGTCAACTGAAAAACTTGTTGAAAATGCAGTCTTGAGCCCTATTCTGTCCCAGAAGCTCTGGTGCAATCAGTCTGGGACAGGAACCAGAAAACTGCATATAAACAAGGCCCACAGGTGGTTCTGCACAGGTAGTGCCAGGCCCGCACCCTTATCCACTGAGCCCCTCAGCTGTTCAGTTATGACTTTTGGGGCAAAGCATAGGGTAGCAGGTCCTACGTGATCAACTTGAAACCTAGCAGCAGGTTAGGACAGATGAAAGATGATGAAGTCGACAAATCCTGGGTTTAGTTTTTCCTCTTTCCCTTTCTTTTCTATCAACAAACTATATGCCTAAATGTTCCCTGACTATCTAAGGGTCCCCTAAGTGCTTTCATTTCTGACTGCTCTGGCAGCACCCTGTTACCTCTCCTTTCTCTCCCTGGCACGTTCTCTCGGGGATCAGGGTCTGCCATGGTACCTGCATGGCATTCCACACTAACCTGACCATGAGAAGCACCTGTTTTCATGCAATCAAAATCACAGGCTTTCACAGAAATGGGTGAAAGTGAGCAGAAGGTATAAACTTGTAGTTATAAAATAAGTCCTGGAGATATAATGTATATACAGTTGGTGACTGCAGTTAATGACATTGAATTATATACAATTAAACCTCAGTTTTTGAACATCTCTCATCTTGAACAATTTGGTTCTTGACCAGGTTGTTCATAGAAAAACATCTCAGTTGTTGAACAAAAATTCAGTTCTCGACCTGACAACCCTTTCATGCTGATACCTGTATGATCAGTCAAGTGTCTCTCTGGTGACAAAGGAAATTTGGTTTTCTAACAAATCATTTCTCAAACAGCCTTCCAGAATGAATTAAGTTTGATAGCTGAGGTTCCACTATATTTGAAAGAGGCTAAGGGTATTGGTCTTAAAAGTTTGCATCACACGAAAAAATATTATAACCATGTGTGGTGATCATTTTGCAATACGTACAAATATCAAATCTTTGAGTTGTAAACCTGAAATGAGTACAATATTATATATCAATTATATCTCAATAAAGACAAAAATTTTAACCACCCCCTCCTCCCTAAAAAATTAGGCTCTGAGTTGGGCGAAGCTCGGAGAATCTCTGGTAGAGGTTCAGGAGAGAACAGCTGAGGCTCAGGGAGAAGTAATTTACTCAAGACTTACTAGTACTTTGCAGCAGAATTCAGTGTCTAGGTCCCTTGCTATCCAGGCCAAATACAGATGCTCCTCGACTTACAATGAGGTTTTACCCCGATACACCCATCAGAAGTCGAAAATATCATTACATTCCAATGAGTTTAATACTACACTGTGGGGTATTGGTTGTTTACTCTCATGGTCACATGCCTGACTAGGAGCTGCACCTGTGCACCCGCCAATATCACGAGAGGCCACATTGCACACTGCCAGGATGAGGAAATATTAAAACTCAAAATTCAGTAGAAGTATGGCTTCTACTGAATGCACATAGCTTTTGCACCATTGTCAAGTCAAAACATCATGTCAACCCATCTCAAGTTGAGGACTGTCTGTACTTTTTCTACTACTCTAGTAAACACAGTTTATAGGAAATATACAATCCATGAAATTTCACAAATGAAAATTAAAGATTTAACAGAGGTGAAAGGTGAATGGCTAATCTGGCTGATCAGGATCAGAGTGGGGCAACTCTCACCCATATGGGTACATGAAAGGTATGCCAAAACACTCAGTATAAAGATGAGCAATAGTTCAATGCAGTATTTATTTTAAGAAGCACAATTCATGCAGAAATCCATGTATTTACAAATGTAAAAATTTGTAAATACAGGCAGGATCAGTTTTACTGTTTATTCTCTTTAGCCTCAGGCTCCAATTTTGTTGGCTATGGATGGCACTATTACAGTGATAGAGATAGAAATTATAAGTGGATGTATTTGTATTTTAATAAGAATCAATGTTGTTAAGCCAGTATTTCCCAAAATGCATCCTTTTGAATCAGGGTAGAGCCAGGTGGGGAAGTGGTTCTATTGTCAAAGTATGGAAAACAAGACCTGTTTTATCTTCTTTCCAAAAATTACTACTGAATTTAAGCCAGTGAAAGGTTTCTAAAATTTCTCCAGTAATTGCCTACAGAATCTTTTTTTTTTTTTTTTTTTGCATAATTCAAAGAGGATATTTCAGAAACGCTTCCTTAGCTCCCAACTGGATCCCTGTGCGACTGGCAGGTGGGAGCAGAGAGATCTGAGGGCCTTTGGAGGATGCTGGATTCTCAGCTCCTCCCAGGTTAGCAGCTGCTGCTCCATCTGTGCGGTCTGTGTGCCTTGCCAAGCCCACGTTGCCTCGGGAAGGCAAGTGAAGGGCACAGATGGGAACTGGAGATGAGAGGAAGTTTCCATGGCCTGGTTCAATGTCTATGCTTTCCAAGAACCCAGTCCTGGCTTTGCTGGGTCCTTTGTCAGAAGCACGGATAGTTTGGTGGCAACTCCCATGGATGAGATGAGGAGGGAAGAGGATGGATAAGACCATACTTCCTTCTCTCTTTCTAAGGTTCCCTGGTTCCTTGGCCAGGGTCTGGGGACATTGCATGCTCAAATGCAGCCTCTGGATGGTCTCTGTGATCACGCCTTTCTAGAGGCACTAATGCTAAACAAGGGGTGCTAAGCCTTCATTCCAAATTCATGAGCTGAAGGAAAGCTGTTGCTTTGCTGTTCCAGGTGTGGTCTGCGGACCAACAACATCAGCATCCCCTGGGAGCTTGTTAGAAATTTAGAATCCTAGGCTCAACCCCAGATGCAGGTGACTCCAACTCTCACAGAAGAGGCCTTTGCCTCCTGTCTCTCCAGTCTCTTGAAAGCCAGCCCTCCTACTGCACTCCTTTCTCTTTCTTCTCACAGTAATAAAGGCTAGAGGGAGAAGAATTCTTAAGTAGCTGCTGTGCAAACCTGTACACTCTCTATTACCCACCTGAAAAGTTACATAACAATGTCTAGCAATACATGACACCACACAGAAAAATGTTTCATAGGTGGCAAATACAGGGTGAAGGGCAATAAGAACATTGCATCTGAACTCACTGTAGCTGCGCTGTTCTGAAGTCTCTGTGTATTAACGCACTGGCTACTCCCTCACCTACACCCTAATGAAGCAGATTCTAAAATTTCCATTTTACAAATGAGGGAACTGAGGCACAAGGCAATTCAGAGTCCTGCCTGAACAGGCACAGCTGTAAGGGCAGAACTGGAAGGTGAACTCCAAAGCTAGTGCTCTTCATCCCCTGCGCTGTCTCAGGTGCATCTACAGGCACTGGAGGGACACTCTCAAACCCACAGTGGCCTAGAAAAACCTCCCTCCTGCTCCTGTTCACCTCCCTGACCTCCCCACTGCTTCTTTCCTCCTTGCTCAAGGTTCGCCAGTCACACAACCCTATTGTCACTTCTTAGAGCACTTGGAACTTTCTCTGGCTCCTTCACATCCATTAGCTCTCATCCTAATTATCAACAACAAGGTTCTTTGCCAGCACTGTGTCAAGGGAGAGCCAATATTTTACCCTGTTACAGCATTGTGTTCCTTCCCTGCCTCATGACTACAATCTATAACAGCTGTATGTCTACATTGATTTAGTGATATGTCTTTCCTGTACAGTGTCATTCCTTGTGAGATGTTCCCTGAAAGGCCTTGTTCCTAGAGGCCACACAGAGCCTGGCAGAGGCAGGGCTTCATCAAAAATCTTTGAAGAAACCATAGGTGTCAGAGACCCTGGCTGCCCGCTCTTCACTACTGAGGAACCATTTAGCTTCCACCTATGGAAGTGTTTCCTGAGCAAATACTCCAGGGGCTGGTGGGTGTTGACTTGGGCTAATGGATTCTGGAAAGCAGCATGGGGTCGGGATAAGCTCAGACAAACTCTGGCAAATGGTTTTCAACTGGTTTGCATTTCTGCACATTCTTTCTGTTAGCAGTAGGCTTTGTGGCACCATAGCCATGATCCCCGTGAAGTGAGCAGTAGTTAAAATTGACCCCGCATGTTTCTTAAAGTGTCACTTCCTGGTTTGTTCCTTTACTCCCTTTCACACATTTCTTTATTGGGATAACTGTTTACCAGGAAGTTAATGTAATGAGCAAATCAGTGATAAAAAATAAGAGAACTCCAGTCTGACCTGAGTTTTGACAATGACCAGGCTGATCCTGGTAGCTATACTGGATCAGTAGGAGAAGTGATTTTAGTCCTGTTGCCCTGCCTGTCACTTCTCAACCACACTGGTTCAATGGCAAGTGCCTAGAATAAATGCTGCTAGAAGCCTAACCAGCTTATTACAGAGATGCTATTCTTCAGTTTGGTCCTGTCTCATGGAGTGGCCAGGGGCAGGAAATCCCTTCCCTGAGTGGGGGAGGCAGACTTAGTCTAGGGGCAGAAACGGTTTGAAATCAGAGGTACCTACACCCTCAGCCCTCTGCCAGCCATCCCCCCACCCAGCAGTGGTCTGAATACAATTGTTTCATGTGTGCGCCAGCACTTCTCCTGGTACCACAGGAGCAGAGAGTAAACATGCAACTACAAACAAATATGACCACATGGTCACGTGGGACCTCTAGATGGGCTACAGACTAAAGAAGTAAGGGAGGGGGACAGAGGGGAGCAAAAAGGGGATGGATGTAATACAACAACAATAAAATTAAAAATAAATAAATGAAATTAAAAAAAAAAGAAGTAAGGGAGATGCATCAGGGGCTTGAGATTTCAAGTTTCAGCTGAAAAAGAGAAGTAAGACAGTGAAGGTCTCAACCGCAGGGAACTCTTAAAACTAACTGAGGGGGAAAAGGCTGTCAAGTATGGGATATTCAGAGAATAAAAAAACAACAACTCCATGCAATTCCCCAGTTTTGGAAACATAGCACACCCCGGTAGTGGAACACATTCATCCTTCCCCAAAGAGGGGTGTTCCCCCATGTAGACTGTGTCAGGGTGATGTTTGTGGGATGAGGTGGAGCAGGCCTAACTCACAGCTGCTCCTGGAGGGTCAAGAGCACAGTCCTCCTTAGCCTGTGCTCAGCAGCAGCCCCAGGACTGGATCTGCTCAAGCAGTGCTTCCCAGTCTGGTGATTTTGCCCTGGTAGGCATATTTGGCAATGTCTTGAGACATTTTGATTTATTACAGCTGCAGTGGGATGTCACTGACACCTAGTGGGTAAGGCCAGGGATGCTGCTAAACATCCTACAAGGGATAGGACAGCCCCCCAACAGAGAATTGTCCTGCTCAAGATGCCAAAGTGCTAAGGTTGGGAAACCCTGAGCTAGGTGTGGTTGGTTTCCCAAAGTAGAAGCACCTTTAGTTGTGAAGGGCATTTTCCTCAGAATGCTGTTCCCTGGCACAGTTTCCCTGTAGCCCTCAAGGGCACCACATCACCAGGGGCTCCTCTGCAAACACAGATTCAGATCCTGCAAGTCTGGGGAGGATGCCATTTCCACTGGTCCACAGGCCATGCTTTGAGTAGCGAAGGATTTGAGTGTGGTTATAATCTCCCTCTTCCTTCCCATCTCCCTCTACCCCTCTATCCATCCCTACCCCCAGCCTTCCCTGTCACACTCTGTTTGAACTATTCCATGCCCTGTCACCAAAAAACATGTGGTTGTGGTTCAACTCCGCTGCCCAAATGACAGCTTCTCTCCAGCTGTTGCCCATTTGAAATTCAGGGTGTTGATGATATTAATTGAATGGAAAAATGACCCCAAGAGACCTGCTCAAACTAACCTTCTCTACTCACTTAAATAAACTAGTACCTCAAAGACTTTTTTTTTTTACATGATCAAAAACACTTAGACTGTGTAGAGTTCATGGCTTTGGGGGTATTCAAGCTTCACAGACAGCATATTCCCGTTCTAAACCAGAGGTTTACTATTTCTAGAAAGAGCTAGATAGTAAATATTTTATGCTTTGCAGGTCATACTGTCTCTTTCACAATTACTCACTTCTGCCATTTTATCTGGAAGGGAACCATAGACAGTATGCAAATGAATAGGTGTGGTTGTACTCCAATAAAACTTTATCTACAAAAACTAGTAGTGAGCTAGATTTTACTCATGTGCCATACTCTGAACAATCTCTTATTTGTTTATATCTCTGCTTCAGCCAAAGAAAAAAAAATCACAAAATCATATAGGAAAAACCTTACTGATAGGGAGCCAAAATCATCAGTATGAGTTGTAAGTGTCTAGAGGGCAGAGGTGAGTAGATATTCTTTTACTGCATGGAAGTGTCAAATGTGAGTGTGTCTTTTAAGTTGGCAGAAACACAGCTCTCTTCCTATGTCAGTTGTTTTGTGTGTGTGTGTTTTGTTTTTTGTTGTTCTTGTTTGTTTGGAGGAGAGGAAGTAGAATAAATAAAAAGAAACAGAAAGATATACCAAAGGTGTGCCATTACCTTTAAGTCTGCATGTTCTTCTCTTTGGACCTGAGCTCATAGCTTCTGCTCTTAGGACAAATTGGGGGAGGGGACACTGCAAAGATTGCCTCTTTCTTCCCTCAGACCCACAGCATTCTTTGAAGGCATTGATTCTTCTTGCTGTCACTGGCTTCTGTGAGATCTCTGTTTGCGGTGAGGAGACATTACTTGGACAGAAATGCTGCTGTTGCTTGCAGTGCCCTGGCTGCATGTTGGTGTTGACAGTTTAACCACAGAGTCACAAGCTGAATTCAGTACTGACCTATGCTTGTTGGGGCAAGGCCTGCAGCCTCTATGGGTGTCTGGACATTTGTGTAGCTTTTGGTCACACTTACCCCTGGGATAAGGGTAAATCAAATCAAAAGCTTTTAACTCCATAGTCACCATCTAGCACCTCTCACAAAGCCTGCCTTGTTTGGAGAGGAAAAACCCTCTTTGTCTATTAATAAGACAGAGGTCCACTTGAGAGAAGAGGGACATGGCATCTGTGTCTCATGCTGTCTGCAGGATCTTCTGCCAAGGGCTCCAGTACGGCAGCCAGACTGTAGGCTGCAGCTGGAGCTCTCAGGAGAACTGGGTCCACAGTCCCCACCATCCCCTCGACACCTGTGCTTCTGTATTCACACATGCTCATACACGCAGCATGGCAGCAAGAAAAATTCATTTATTGCAGAATCACAGAGTGGCATTTGAGAACCCCATTTGGTTGGACTCTATTGACTTGCAGTACTTTGACAAATGAAATATCCCAAGAGTTGAATTTCATCGGGTAGAGGAAGAATATCCAGCTGCAGTTTGGAGGCACAAATTATTTTAACAGTGGCCCATCATCAGCTAACATTGCCATGTGTGTGGCTCTGTGTGAACTGTTTCCATAGATAGCCTTAGCCTGTTTTTGAACATCATATAAATGGGATTATACAGTGTGCTCTTTTTATGTCTTTCAGCATTTTCTATGGGATTCATTTTTGTTCCTTGGGTGTGTTCATTCTGTTGATGTGTAGTATGCTATTATATCATGGTTTCTCAACTGTGGCATTATTGACATTCTGAGCTGGATAATTTTTCCTTGTAAGGACTATCCTATACAGAGTAGGGTATTTAGCAGCACCTCTCTGGCCTCTACCCACTAAGGGCTAGTAGCACCTCTCCTCTCCCCATTAGTTTTCCCTGGAATTGAAAACCATTGCATCCTATAAATAGACTACAATTTTTAAGAAACTTTTTATTTGGAAAAAATTTCAAACAGTATAAAGTTTCAAAGAATGGAACTAATAATACAGTATACGCTTTACCTAAGTTAGCCTACTGTTCATATTTTGCTCCTTTTTAAAAAAACCATTTGTTCTCCCTTGCTCAAACATATGTCCACATGCAATTTATTCCTGAACCATTTGAGAGCAAGTTGCAATCACCTTGACCATTTACCATTGTTTACTTCCACATGTTATTTCCAAGCATAAGAATCTTCTCCAACATTATCATAATTATTTATTAATCACCATAAAAGTAGCAGAATAATACCCATGTCCCAATTTTTGTCAATGGAGCAACAATTATCCTTTATATTATTTATTTTCACTACAGGGAAGGTTCCAGACCAGGATCGGTTATTGTATAAGTTTGCCATGGTTCTTAGTATCCTGCAGTCTACAAAGCCTTACTTTATATCTTATAATACTGAATATGATTTTACTTTTTTAAAATTTTATTTATTATTGTTGTATTACAATTGTTTCATTTTCCCCTGTTGCTCTCCCCTGCCCCATCCTGCCTGCCCCTTCTCCTGCAGTCAGTCTCCACTTCCTTGTCCATGTCCATGGGTCCTTCACACTAGCCCCTCCACTGAACCCTTCCCCCACTTTCCCCCTTCTTCTCCTTCCCCCTACTCACCATCATTCTGCTCCATTTTTCTTCTGTGGCTCTTGTTCTGTTTGTTTTGTTCATTAGGTTCCTGTACTAAGTGAGAACATATGATATTTGTCTTTTGCTCTCTGGCTTATTTCACTAAGCATGATGTAGGGTTATCATTTGATAACCTTATCAGAGCCCTCTTATATGTTATTAGCTATTTCTTTCTTGCTGTTTTTAGGATTCTGTCCTTGTCTTTGAAATTTGCCCATTTTAATTATGATGTATCTTGGAGTGGGCTTTGGGTTCATCTTCATTGGGCCCCTCTGTGCTTCCTGAACTTGAGTGACGTTTTCACTCATCAAGTTAGATTACTTTTTCAAATAGGTTTTCTATCCCTTGTTTCTTTTCTCCTTCTGGTATCCCTATGATATGGATATTATTGCATTTCATGTCATCCCGCAGCTGTCTTAAAACCTCTTTATTCTTTTTCAGTCTTTTTTTTTTCTTCTTCTTCTTCCTTTTTTTTTTTTTTTTGCATTGTCTGTGTATTTTTCCCATACTGTCCTCCAATTCGCTGATCCGGTCCTCTGCTTCTTCTAACTTGCTTTGGATCCCATCTATTATGTTCTTCAGTTCAGAAATTGTATTCTTCATTTCCTCCTGGTTCTTACTGATGGTTTCTATGTCCTTTTTAAAGCTGGTAGAATTTTCAGTAAGTTTCTTGTAGTTTCCCTGGAGTTCTTTGTAGTTTCTTTGAGTTTGTTGAGCTCATCGAGCTTTCTTATAACCATTGCTTTGAATTTCATGTTTGATAGTTGCTTGTTTCTATTTCACTTAGCATCCTTTCTGAGGATTCCTCCTTTTCTTTTGGTGATGGACTGGTTTTTTGTTTTTTTTCTCCCCATTTTGGGTGTCTGTTCTTGCTTGTTTTTGTTTCTCGGATAAATCTGCTGTGACTCCCTGTCTTTGTGGAGAGAAAGTAGACTTTAAAACAAAAGTAAGAAGACTTTGGGGGGAATGGGTGGGTGGGTGGGGGGACAGAGGGGAGCAAAAAAGGGGATGGATGTAATACAACAATAATAAAATTAAAAAAAAAAAAAAAGTAAGAAGATGAACTCAGATGGTTAAATGAATTGAGAGAAGGGAGGAGTAAACTATGGGATTTGAGATACACTATAATATAAACAATATTTACTTAAAATGCACTAATTGTGAGGATAAATGGCTATTAAAAAGGATATGTTGGGGATTAATAATTCATGTAGCTCTCGGTGTAACTCAGGTGTTTGAGGTTAGCAGAGATCCATTTCCTGAGTCTGCCTCTTTTCCTTGATCAAGTCTCTCTGCAGCCTGCAGTCAGCCTTCACTGCTCTGGAAGGGCAGAATCTAGCAACTTGGAGTCTGTTACAGTCAGGGATAGTTCCGACTGCCACGGCCCCAGTAGGTTGAGTCTCCAGTAGCCCAGTGCTGAGTTTCCACACTACTGGTTCAGAGAGGAGGGCTCCTCCAGCTGTGGCAGTGAATTGTTGGTTGTGCTGGCTGCAGCCCTCTTGCAGCAGGTTCCCCATTGAGGGCTCCGTGGGGACCCGAGGGATGTTGCGTGAAAGGGGACCTCCCTTCTCACTCAGTTTGGAGCTGCCCACTTCATGGGTGGTGGTGCAGCTCTCTGCTTTCACACTGCTGGCACCTGTGCACTGCTGCACACTCCCTCCTGGCTCTGCTCCCAGTGGATCTCTTTTTCCCCTGCCACTGGTTCTGGCAGTCTTGTTCCAACTCTCAGCTGCCACCTCCTTGGCTCTCATGCAGTCCCTCCCTCACAGGAGCTCAACTCTTCAATCCTCCCGAGTTTGCACGTACTGTCCACGCTATTTGCTGCTCAAATATCCAGCCAATAAGTGGCCTAAAGCTGTCTTTAGTCAGAGCCACCTCTTTGGGCAGAGCCACCCCTGCAACTGTTTAGATGACCTCAGCCTGTGGGTGGGCCGGCTGGCTCTGGCACTATCTCACCAACTCACTCCCAGGTTTCTGCAGTCTCTGGGCCATGCACCTCAGATTCCAATTGCTTACCACTCTAATTCTCAGGGACCTGCACCTGTCCCATGTTCCTTACCCTATCCTCCCACCACTCTGGCACTTGAGAAAGCCCTCAGCACTGCCCTCTACTCTGCCACCATCTTGATCTCTCCTGATACTGACTCTTTTAAAAGAATACAACCTCTTTTCTTTTTAATAGAACATTCCTCATTTGGAGGTTTGTCTGATCTTTCCTCCTGAATACATTCAGGTCATGCACTCTTGCCTGGAATACTGTGTAAGAACATCCCATCAGAGGCACATGAGGTCTAGTTGCACCTCATTGATGATACTAAGTTTGAGCACCACTGTATAGTTACTAAATTTTCCTTACAGCTAATAAACAATATGTGGGGAAACACTAAATACCATGCAAGTATCCTGCTTCCCCATCAGATTTACCCCTACAATTTAGCATACTTTGACTCGCATAAACCAATGTCTACCTACTATGATTACAAATCCATCATTCTTGTCTGTACTCACTCTGAGCATTCTGCTATATACAAGAACCCCCTCTTGCCTCTCTGTACTTATTAATTTTATCTTTAATCAGCATTGACTCATGAATTCCTATATTTTCAGTGGTTTATATATCATTACTATTTTTAAATATTGTAATGCTCAAATTGCTCAGCTTTGGCTACTGGGAACCTCTTGAAGTTGGAGCCCTGTGTTCTTCTGACAAACTCTTATCACTTTTTCTTTTTACACTTTCTTACTTTTTGGCATAACAAGATATTCCAGGCTCATCTCTTACCTTCCCTTCTTCTAGAATTGGCCATTTTTCCAAAGAGTCCTAGTTCCTTTTCATGGGGAAGGGTAAAAAGTACCACAATTTATTCATCCCTTTCACTGTTAATTAATATTGAGTTGTTTCTTGTTCTGGACTATTATAAATACCCTTGTGCATTTTTTTCAACCAATGGACTCATTTCTGTTGAGTACATATTCAGAGCTGTGATGGAAAGTCATAGAATCTCCACTTTGGTTATATACTCAACAGAAATGAGTAAGTATGTAAAAAAAAAAAAAAAAAGGACACATACTCAAAGCAGCTTTTTACATAATGTGTGTACATCTATATACTTAGCTTTAGTAGATTATGATAAGTAGTTTCCAAAGTGCTCATAATATTTGTTTATCAGGGGGGGTAAAAGTAAGTTGTTGACCCCAGTAGGTGGGGAGGAGTAATCAATGGTAGGGGTCATAGGGGGCCACAGGAATCCAAAGGCATGTTGTCTGCAACCAGAAATGGTAAAATTGCTGATCTTTTCAATAGATAAATGATGAGTAAGAAATGATAAAATTTTGGCACTGGTCCATTCTTAAGCTTCTCTTTAGAGGCTGCTTTGACATAGGCAACATGGAAGTAACTAAAGTTAGGAATCACCTATTTCAAAATGGTTTTTTACTCAGTGATACCAATGACAGTACTTCAGGAATGCAGGTCCATTGCTAGGAGCACCTGCTGTTAGAGAGCGTTAGTGTCACTACTTTGTTTTTAAAAGTGCCTTCCCAGGGGAAGGAGAAATGTCCCCAGAGTCCCACTCATGTCTCCTGGCTACTAGAGGACCATTTAGAACCCTGAACTGTCATTTACTAAACAGTCTGAGGGAGGAAATATCCCTCTGTTTACCCCCAGCATGTCACATAGTTTTCAAGATATCTAAGGTGGGGACTGAGGAATAGAAGGCAGATCAGCAAATGGCTGAAAGTTAACAGGGGAGTAAACTGGTCCAGCATCATGGGACTGGATTCTAGGCTCAGTTTTCTGGAAAGTGCTTGGTCAGGCCCCACCTCTATAGCTCAAAGTTTCCTTGTCCAAAATATCTACCCTAGGTAGCTTTGAGTGTATTACTAGAATCAAAGAGATTATTGAAGCACTTTTTGTAGACAGAAATTATGAATAGAGAAAACAAGATACACAATAGGCTCTTAGTAGCTTTGCTCAAACTTTGGAGGAATTAATACTAGTAAAATGCATGACTGGGAATGCAGCCAGGTACCTTCTCTAGGGGGCACTGGCCCACTGTGGAGTGTGGGAACCCTCCTACATACACTTTCAGGGTGAGCTTTTGTGCAGTGTCCACTTATACAGCCCCACACAGCGACCCTGAATGGATGACCGTTCACATGACCAAGAGCGACGATGACCCCCATTGCTGCATATTTGTATTAACCTCCTGGGTCATCTCTTTTCTCCCCTACAGGCTTGTCCGCGGATGGTGGCGCCAAGCGCCAGGAGCACCTCTCCCGGTTTTCCATGCCTGACCTCAGCAAAGACTCTGGCATGAACGTCTCTGAGAAGCTTAGCAACATGGGCACGCTTAACTCGTCCATGCAGTTCAGGAGTGCGGAGTCTGTTCGCAGCCTGCTCTCGGCCCAGCAGTACCAGGAGATGGAGGGAAACCTCCACCAGCTTGGCAATCCCATTGGCTACAGGGACCTACAGTCCCACGGCAGGATGCATCAGAGCTTTGATTTTGACGGAGGGGTGGCGGGCAGCAAGCTGCCTGGGCAGGAGAGCGTGAGGATCCAGCCCATGAGTGAGCGCACGAGGAGAAGAAGTACCTCCCGTGAAGATAACCGCCGCTCCCGACCACACAGGTCCAGGCGGTCCCGACGCTCACGCTCAGACAACGCCCTGCATCTGGCCAGCGAGCGCGACGCCATCTCTCGCTTGAAAGAAAGGGCCCCGCTCCGAGCCAGGGAGGACTATGACCAATTCATGCGCCAGCGGAGCTTTCAGGAGAGCGTGGGCCAGGGGTCCCGGAGGGACTTGTACGGCCAGTGCCCGAGGACTGTATCAGACTTGGCTTTGCAGAATGCCTTTGGGGAGCGATGGGGACCCTACTTCGCGGAGTACGATTGGTGTTCCACCTGCTCCTCCTCCTCAGAGTCTGACAATGAGGGCTACTTCCTAGGAGAACCAATCCCCCAGCCAGCCCGCCTGCGATATGTCACGAGCGATGAGCTTCTGCACAAATATAGCTCTTATGGCCTCCCCAAGTCGTCCACGTTAGGTGGCAGGGGACAGTTGTACAGCAGGAAAAGGCAAAAGAGCAAAAACTGTATTATTTCTTAATCTGATTGATGTCAGGGAATAGGGGAAGATGGGAGCTAAGAATGTAAATTCAGAAACTTGCACTGTTTTAAATTTTGAAGCGCTTTTTGGGGGGTGGTTCCTGGGGGAGAAGGGACATGCTCTCAGTTGATGAAGACAAGGTTACAGATTGACTCGACTGGTAGTCACAGTTCTTGGCATGTTCACTATTATTTGCACATTTCACTTTGGAAACGCTGTAGACTCTGTGGAGGCCAGGGTGGGTCACCTTCCTCCCATCAGTGTGTTGAGTTGCTACTGGCAATATGACAAATTGCTTCCCGCTCGCTTGCATCCTCTCTGGTTCTCTTACTTTTAAGGACCCCTTTTCCAGTAAGTAATTTGTTTATTAGCCAGGACCCAAGTTTAAGTTATTTACATGTCCATTGTAAATGCAATGTAAATGAGAGTTCTGATAAAATATTTTTGTATTTTGTAATATCAAAGGAATTTCTATATCATAGGACTCAGTGAGGACCCGCATGCACATCTGGCATTGTCTTTGAGTAGTATTCAGAGGTAGTCTAGAACCACCTTTTTTTTCTTTTTTTCTTTTTCCTTTTTCTATACAAATTTGTTACGTGTCAGTGAGACTTTTTTCAAAGGAGTTTATTCAATTTGGCTCTTTGTGGCTGAAAAAAAAAATGATTATACCCAAAGCATTTTTTGCTCTATTCCACTTAAGGAGCCATCCTTAAGTCCACTCCCACCCTCAGTAGAGTGTATTCTCTACAAAGTGATAGTCATTTTTTTCATAGCAAACGTAACTTTTGCCAATTAGAGAAACCAATCAGTGTCAGTAAATTCCGTGAAAAACTCCATCCCTGTTGGGAACATTGAAGTTGCTCACTATTGATCTCTCCCTTGGGAAAATAACAGTGACTGTGAGTGGTGCTGTTGTGTGATGTCAGCATGACATTGTTTTGAATATGGCATTATTTTCTGGTGCTCATGTTTCCTGGATTGTATTATCTGCTTTTCTTTACTAAGGCAGACAGAACAGCTGCCTTAGGCTGACAACCGGTTGTCCTCAGTGCAAATGAACTTAAGCATTAGGATCTTGGGGACAGAAAGGTTCTGATGGGGCCCTGGGAGTGATGGTGTGTTCTAGATTGTACGTTATTTTAGATTGTATGTTATCCATGGAGAAGGAATAAGTGATTTGAAATCAGAAAGCAGATTGAGGGCAGAATGGAAGGAGAATATGAAGGAAGGTCAGGGTGAAGAAGAACTTCTGGAAATGAAATAGAGGAGAGGTGACAACCACCTTGAATAGCCCCTAGGGCTTGTGGAAAGAACTCCGTTTAACTCACTCCCTAACCAGAGTATCCAGGTTACCCAGAAAGGTTGAGCTACTCAGGAGATTTCAGTGGTCTTGAAAAACAAATGTTATTGAAAGGAGGATTTCCATTTCAAACTTTGGGGACCTCGGGTAAGACAGAAAATGGGCCCAAAAGTGAGTTTGCTTAAAGAAGACATTTAACGGTTGTATTGTTTATAGTAAAATAATACTTCCTACCTTGCTTCAGGTAAAAATGAAGCACTTGCTTTTTCTTCAATTCTCCTCCTCCCTAATGGATTGTGGCAGTTAAAATAATCCATCGCAGGACCCACCTTTAGTGAGATGTGTTGTCCATGTGCTACACGGTGTATCTCAGTGGCCATCTGCCATGGTGAGGTGAGCGTGGTCTCTTTTCAGTATAGTAGTTAATATTTTCTAGTACTTTTATGGAGAGAATGTGAAAAGTGGCTTTTTCAGACACCATGCCAAGTGGGTCTGGGGAAAGGAAGGCTGTACAGGATGTAGAAATGGTGCTCCATTCAGGATATATTAAAATAATTTGCTTTTCGGGTATTAATATGACATTTGTCATTGTCACTGATTTTTTAAAAAAGCAATGCAAATGTTGGTTGTGGCTGTTTTCCGCATGCTATCTTCATATCTAAATGCTTCATTAATTATCCAAGCCTCTGGAGAATTAACTCCATTACGTTTGTATAGTAAGTTTGTAAACTGCTTGGCAAACTGATTTTAAGAAATAATGTGCAACACCACATGACTAAAGTGGCAGGTTTCTGGTAGAAATTGGGCAAGTCCAATTTGGAATTTTGAGTTCTTGATTGATGAGAACAAAAAGGCATTTTGGAAAAAGGAAAAAGAGAGAAAAGTAGATGACTTAACCTAGCAAAAAGTTGAAAACATTGTCCTCTGTGGCCTGGAATCCAGTGAAAGAAATTCTCCTAGTAAATATTGCTTTCTAACTCTGCCCTTTTCAGAATACCTCGTGCATTTCCCAGGTGGGACTTGAACCCATCAGCAGAAACTGACACTTAACTAAGTGTCCAAAGGTATTAGAAGAATGAGCCATTTAGATCTAGTTGCCTAGGGAGCAGCAGCAGCTGAACTGGTCAGAGCTTGAGATATAATGGATATAAGCCCCAGGGTCAACTGTCTACAGGCAAGACCGCCACATGTATTTCAACACTGCATCAGTTTTCCTGCCCCACAGGCAGCTAGGTGCCGCCTAGCAGAGAATGCCGATAGAGGACAGCTAAATCCTCACGATGATGATGGAACCTCCCAGGTGAATGCCCGAGAGGTGGTGGGGGTGGGGGTGGCATTGTACTGGGAGTGCCACATGTTAGCGATAACTTACATATAACATGAGGCAAGTACTTAGGGTCCTTCCCTGATTCCTCCATTGTAATCACCAGCTCTTCTTGGCCAAGTTTTGCTGTGAGTGAGGCCAGTGCTCATCTCTTCTTAGATCATTATTCCATCTTCCATAGACTGTTTTTAACAAGTAATCTTTTCCCAGTTTTCTCTCTGCTCTAATACCTTCAGGTTTTGTTTGTTCTCCTTTTCTCATACCGGTCCTCCTCTTATCTTGGTTAACACCTCGGCTTTAGAGTTCAGTTCATGTCCTACTTGCTGCCCAATTCAGCGATGTCAGAACTGGCTCTTTTCCAAGAGGCAGAAGTTATTGACAGTGCCCTAAATGGCCTTGCCAATTCACACGACCATTAATACTGTGAACAGGTTTCTTAGTAGGCTGCTGGCATTGAGTATGGCATTCAGGTACCCTTCCCTCTGTTGTGTAGTTCTGAGATCTCTACTAAGTGTGGAGGTGAATGAGCTGAGAGGAACCATAGCTGTGCTTCTTGGTCTTGCACATGTTCAAAGGGGAAGAATCCCTAGTGTTGGTTGTTAGACAGCTTCTTTCCATATTCATTTTGTTTTCTCTAGTCCCTCCTTTCCACCCTCAGTCAATCCAAGCAATTTCATATTATTTATATAGGACCTGAAGGCAGCTCTTTGTCATCTGCTTTTCTCATTCTATAGGACACTCCTATACTACAACAGGATTATGTACATTTCCTTCTCCTGCAGCAGCTTTTTGCTTCTTGGGTACCACTAGCAGTGGTTGATTTTAGGTGGGGCCAGTGATGGCATATACATGGCACATACTCTGCAACCCGGGCAGATATAACCAATGTGTCACTGTATACTTTCCAGATAACAGCCTCAAAAATCTCACACTATTCCGGCCAGCCAGAACCAGTTGATCACTACCAATCTTACTTTTCTGATAACGAACCTTATTTGTGAACTGATTCTTATTTGTCTTTCCAACCTGAGTTCTTTTATCATTGACCAAAAACAGTACACCAACCACTTTAGAAGCATCATTTATAAATAATTGTAAGACTCCAATTCCTATGCTTCCATTTTATGGATGCTAATGGGACTGACTTCTTTAGGTTAAATAAAGACAAATCTCTTTGGCTTCCTTTTCCCTTCTCGTGTTCTTGGCCAGTTCTGTTCATCTTGCAGAAGTCAAATAGGAGTCCATCTTATTCCTTATCTAATCCCACCTTCTAACAAGAAATAACACAAATATTTCAATTCTAAGGAGAAGTGCTCTTTGTGTATTTCTGCCTAACAGAAACCAGATGCTAATACCTAAGAAGGAGAGTCTATGAAAAAGGAAGTGGAGATGGAACCATATCTGAATATTTCATGCCGGAACAGTTGCTATTAGCAACTGTTTAGTACCTTCAGGTCTTTGAAATGGCCTCTGGACAGCATTCCAGGTGCAGGACTCAGCCAAACCTCCCCTGCTGATTTAAAAGGCAGTTCCATGCTGCCTTTTAAGGTATCTATATTTAGCTAAGCACTAGAGAAGTAGAAATGAAGAGAATTTTGCCTTGCCTCCAGTGGTTTGTCCCTCTGGGACTTAGCAGATGCTAAAGCTTGTTTGTCTGAATACTTGGAAGCAGTCATCAAGGTTAGGATCAAGAAAGGACTGATTCTTTTCCATTTTCTCATAAGAGTAGCCCAGTCAACACAAGAATCATAAAACATGACTCACTGTTGGGAGCTATACTATTTTATAGGCTGACTTCCTGCTGACAAAACTAGCTTTCCTTGATGGGAATTTAAAGGAGGGGGTAAAAGTCACACAGTGTTAGGAAAACATTTCCGTGATCTTGATATGATGAATCTATAGGATAGAAAAAAAAATGTCTATCCTGAGTTTTCTGAGACATCTCTTCACCCTGTGGGGCACTTGGCCATTGATGTACAATAGGTCACAGACCAAGCTCTTCTAAATTTTTTGAAGAGAGTTACCCATCAGTAAGGTCTCTTCTCCAATCTTTGTGGTGATCTCCATATTTTCCCATAAAGCATTATGGTTCTATTTATGGACCCTGACTTAACACTGTGGCCTACAAGTCCTCCATTTTCCTTAGGGCTTTGGCAGTTTTCCCTCCCCTGAATATTCTCTCCCAACAGGATTGCTTTGCCATCATCTCCTCTTTAATTCCAAGTGCGTAACCAAAACCTCAGAGGGCCCAAGAAGGTGAGGCGGCCCGAGTCTGCCGTGTGTCGAGCGTCCAGCTATCTGTTGAGGCGGCCTGCAGTGGGCCTTTGGTGCAGGCTCTACCAGAGACCGTTGTGAACCCTGCTTGAGCTCCATGCCCTATAAAACGGATATGATGTTTTACTGATGTCTGTAATACATTTGTAAACTTCCAATAAAATTTGAATAAAAGAAATGTTGTCATTCCTCCCTTGCTTTTCAGATTTTTAAAAATCTTTAAATCTTTGTCTTTAAGCAACTCACTAGAAAAGAGAGAGACTGCACATGTCAGGGATGAGATTTACTGTGAAAGGTGAACCTAGTTATTTAAATCAGCATTTCTCAACTTCAGCATTATTGACTTTTGGGCCAGTTCATTCTTTGCAGCAGAGGACAGTCCTGTGCTTTGTAGGATGTTTAATAAAATCTCTGACCTCTACCCACTAGATGCCAGAAGCACCCCTCCCTTTCCCTGAGTTGTGACAACCAAAAGTGTCTCCACACATCACACCCATTATGATAAATACTATTTTTTAAAAAAACTAGAGATTGACTTTGGAAGGAATGGGTGGGTGGGGAGGAGGACAGAGGGGAGCAAAAATTGATGTAATACAACAACAATAAAATTAAAAAAAAAAAAAACTACAAACTAACAAGTGTGGGTGAGGATGGAAAAAATGAGGACCCTTAGGCACTTGTGGTGGAAATGTAAAATGGGGCTGCCTCTGTGGAAAACAGTACAGCAGTTCCTTAAAATTTTTAAATAGAATTACCATATTATCTAGTAATTCTACCTCTGGATGTATACCCAAATAATTGAAAACAGAGTCTCAAAAAGATATTTGTACACCTATGTTTACATCAGCATGATTCACAATAGCTGAAAAGATGGAAGCAACCTAAGTATCCATTGATGGATAAGTAGATAAAATGTGTTATATACATACAATGGAATATTGTATTTAAAGGCTGAAGCCTTTAAAAGGAAGGAAATTTTGACACAATATGGATCAACTTTGAGGACATTCAGATAAGTGGCTTAAGCCAGTCACAAAAGGACAAATACTATAAAATTCCACTTATATAAAAGGTACCTAGAATAGCCAAGTTCATAGGATAGGTAGAATGGTGGTTGTCAAGGGCTAGCAGGAGAGAAGAATGGGGAATTGTGTAATGGGCATGAAATTTTAGTTTTTCAAGGTAATTCTGAAAATCGGTTGCATAACAATGTGAATATACTCAACACTACTGAACTCTACACCTAAAGTGATCGATTTTATGTTGTCTTTATTTAACCACAATTTAACCTATAGCTGAATGTCCCCTGGGGATAAGTAACCTGTTTGCAAACCACCAGTTCCAATGCTTTGCCACCTCAGCATCTCTGTTCCTTGTGGATTCTTGAAACGGACTTCTATACAGGCAACACAGTCAATTTCCAGTTATTAGCAAGAATTAAAACCAGCAGATGACCCTAAAACATTTGTATTTGCTTTTAAGCAAATAATAAGGCCCTGGCTGGTGACACAATGGATAAGGCAAATTGCAGGTCCTGCTCTTCCAGGATTACCTACAGTTTTGGTCATTCACACACCCCATCCCCATTGTGCTTATGTATTGTATGCGTAATGTATTACACACCTATCTAAACTCTTATTTGCACCCAAGTGATCCTTGCAACTCCAGTTAAAACATGGAGGACAAATTCTGAATGCCAGCTACCACAGCTTTTATTTTACCCCAGGGTCCTTTAGCAATTTAATGCCTTCTCAACCACTTGCTCTTTACATGTCTTGGGAGATGTCCATGCCTCAGTTTTTTTCTCTATCAAATGGGAGAACAATAGAATTGTGTGAAAATACTGAAATAATGCATGTGAATCTCTTAGTGCTGTGTCTGCCACTGTAAGAGCTCAAAACACATTGTATGTTGATATTGCTTATTATTATTTCTATCCCACCCAAAGATAAAGGGTGGCAGGAACTAGATACCATTGGTATCTGGTCTAAGAGTATTCATTTTTTCTTTGAATTTAAGCATTAAATAAGATTTAGAGATATCTCCAAAAGCCTGAATCTTCACTACATATAAGAAATGCCTGCAATCCCTGGCTGGTGGCATAGTGATAAGGTGCCAGCCTGCTAACCCAAAGGTCACTGGTTCGATTCCCAGCCAGGGCACATAACCAGGTTGCAAGCCAGGTCTCCAGCCAGGTCCGTGGCTGGAGGCAAGTGAAAGACAACCGTACATTGATGTCTCTCTCCCTCTCTGCCTCTCTCCCTTCTCCTCTCTCTAAAAATAATAAAAATAAAAATATTTTAAAAAGAATGAATGAAATGCCTTCATAGTTGATTAAACTACAAATCTGGTCCTGCCCACAAAGGTTCTGGTTCAAGGCATCTGGGATATATTTTTTTGTTTTTAAACAGCGCCATCTATTGCATTCTGATCCAGCTGGTTTGAAGATCTCACCTCAAGAAATTCTGTCTTAGCACTAGTTTGTTTCCTTCCAAGTATCTGGGGACAACATAACACCAAAAACCTGTCTTCCCATTCCACTCAACTTGAGGAGAATCTGATAACAAGCTGAATGGTCAGGATAGAGAACTGAGCCTGGGGTTTATCTCAAATTCTGGAGAACCTGAGGTATATTCTCACTTTTTTAGAAGTGGCAGTTTTCCCAAGGGGAAAAAAAAAAAAAAGAAATATGGTTTGACTTTAACTTTTCTTGAGCAACACAGATCACAACTGCACTGAGAAGTGGGTGGGCTTATTGTGAAATAAAGTCTCACAGCTGTGTTTGGACTTGAGAATTGCTGCTTTTGATTCATAACCAATGACTTTCAGACATTAAAATTACCTAGGTAGATTATTTAAAATTCAAAGTCCCTAGTCCCATTCTTAGGAAGTCTAATTTAGCTGGAATTCAGCAGCAAAGGAAAACTGCATTTTTCTAAAGCTCCAGGGATAGAAGACCACCTTTGGGAAAAAACTACTCTGAGCCTCTCCCACCATGAAACAGTCTTCATCTTCTGGGAGCCCTTATGTGCAAAAGGCATTCAGCTTGTATTACCAAGCTTCAGCCTGGATGAGCCTGCTTCTCAATAACTCATCTACCATATGTGTTAAGTAGACTCTGGTCTACTTTTGGCCTAGAATGAAAACATCAGTTCCTTTGAAAAACCCATGCTATTGTAACTACCAAATATAGTTAATTTTGTCTGAGAGACATGTCAGGACAAGAACCCAAGATAGAAAGCTTATCAGAGGATGCAATAGATAAATAGTCAAAGACAAATGCAGGCTGTCTAAGAGATGGTTAAGCCATTAAGTGACACACTCTCATTCAGCAGGAGAGGAGATGATTTAAGAGCTTCCTCAGCAAAATATTAGCAGATACTTGTTTCTCTAGGTTGGTGATTTTAGACATCAGGGATCCTGGAAGTCTTTGTCATTAATGTACCAGTTAGCAAACAGATGAGACCAGAATACCAGAAAGTAAACCCCAAAACATGAGGAATTTAGGCCCTTAAAATCCAACTATCTTAGGCCAGATTTCTTGGATTTTAAGCAGCCAAACACTTTACACTAATTTAAGCAAAAAGGGGAGAGAGAATACTGGAAGGTACTGTGCTTTTTGTAAGGACCACGGGTAGCCCCTGTATGTGGGCCTGGAACCAGGAGAGGAAAGCTACTAGGAGCTCCGAGAACTTTATCCCAGTTTCTGCTTAATTTTCCTTTGCTTTTTTAGCTTTGGGGAGCTCATGGACACATGTGGCCCCTCACATTTAACACCTTATTTTCAGAAAATAAACTGTGTCCCAACTTAGATCAAGTTTCTAGTCCAATCAACTCTTGGAAAAAAATGGAGTGATTCCTGGGTGCTGGCCTGCTAGCAGAGTGCTAGTTCATATTAGTGAGGAAGTTTTCAGGTAGGGAAAATCATAAGCTGAGCAGACTCCCCAAAATGTATTTCCTATAAGAACTATCCTATACACAACCCAAGGGGAAGAACCAAGATTATTATCTATCTACTGGATGTACTGCTAAAGAGTGACTTGCCCTCTACTTAGAGCTACTATCTCAAAGGAAAGTTCCACAAACCTCAAAAACCTATTATTCCAATTGGCCCAATTTCAGTCAAGTAGTGCATTCAAAAAAATACCATTAAGGAATCCAAAGTGTTATAAATCTATACTAAATATTTCAAATCTGTACTATCTCCAAGGAAATGCCAAAGGAGGAGATGAATTCTGAATGCATAGTAAACATCTTAACATCCTCTCCCCATTGCTGCCCTCCCATTATTCTACAAAGCTGAATGCCAGCTTTGTGTCCTCTTTCCTCCTCTCAACCTTCACCTCCAAACATACCTAGTGCATAGACCTTTTTTTCCCACTTTTCCTTCTCCCTCACCTGATGTTTATTGTGTAAACCACATTAGTGAGTCTGTGGGGTTTAGTTTTTACATCCACTTTACCTAATACCAAAACTGCTATTTCTAACACTGGAAGAATTTTGTCTTCCAAGCTGCAGGTGCCATAGAGGTCTTTTCCTCTGACTTTGTAGTCTGTGTGAATTCTGTTCAGCTGGTAGCCCCAGGCTAGGTAAGAGGAGGACTCTGGGAAAGTTGTATCTGTTTTCATGGTCAAGGTCCATGACCTTTGTTGTTGATCAGGTCTCAGGTCTGGCACCTTCTATCTTCAGCTAGCTTTGTCTTAAGGAGATATCCATCCAGACACGAACATGCAAGCCCCATCAGTGGAAACTGCATGATGAGCATATGACAAATAAAAGGCGTGGAATCCAACCAAGTTGATTTTTCTGTTAATTAATTCATCACCATCTCTCCATTGCACCTAGACCTTTGTACTTGCTGTTCCATCCACTTAAAACACTCACCCTCCTATCTATTCTGTTTCACCTGTTCTCCGCCTGTTTCTCATTCTTTATGTCTCAGCTTTGACATGCTTCCTCAAGGAAGAAAAGTCTGCTCTCTGCAGATTGGAAATAAGTCTCTCAGTCTTGGGCTCAGTGGGCTCTGCATTCCCTTATCACCATCTTGTAATTGAGTTTCTTCCCCAACCCCATTACAACTTGTACTTTATGAGGGCTGGGATCCTGGCTATCTTTCAGCACTGTCAAAAAACTATTTTGAAGGAATGTCAAAAGGGAGATTCCTAAGAATCCTGGTCCAGTAAATTAAAAGGGTGATGGGAAAGCATAGGCTTAGTCTCTCATGCCTCTGAGTGTGCTGGTTTCCTGCCATCCTCCAACCTTCCTTCTAAAGAGAAGGCTGTTTTCCTCTGTCTGATGAGTTGCTGCAAGGCAAAATTTCTCTCAAAGCTCTTTATTAGTGGCTGTGGCTGTGATCAGGTTTGCATTACTGAGTTTCCCCCAAATTGGTACTTTTATAAAAGGTCCAGCTACGCATAATGTTTTCCAATTTCAAGGAGTAATAGGGCCCTTGGACTCCATAATGAAGCTACTAACATTTCAAATACTATCACCTATAAATGCAAAAACCAAACTCAAGAGTTCATGCCAGTGAATTATAATAAGGTGATTTACAATATAATGAAAGAATCATCACTAAGAAATAAAGGTTTAAGAACAATCAAATCAATACTGATCTGGACAATGCTACCCAAGACTAAATTTATATTAACAGATGGAATAAATCATCATATTTCAACATGCTTCTTTCATGGGTCTAGTGCTAATTATACCACCGTTGTTTATTGGAAAATGTGCCTGAGCAAGCCAGCACAAAATCAGGGCACATTTAGTAGGTAATAGAAACCTTCAGCTTAATTAGAAATAAATGAGATGGTACAACACTTCATAAAAGCCCCCATGGTAGAAGAAGCACAAAGAAGGAAGTTGTCTCTTGCTATCCAATAACGAGAAATAAATTTAGCAAAAGCAAATGTTTTTCTAACATTTTAAATACAATCAGATATATTTATTGTAAACAGGAGCCTCATGGCCAAGGTTCATAAAGGCATACACTCAAAAGGTAGATAATGCTACCACATCAAAGTTTTTAGAGATATTAAATCCAACTTACTTCTTCTACAATCAAGAGTTTTCTTTCATTTGTTTTTAAATCAGATATATTTATTGTAAACAGGAGCCTCATGGCCAAGGTTCATAAAGGCATACACTCAAAAGGTAGATAATGCTACCACATCAAAGTTTTTAGAGATATTAAATCCAACTTACTTCTTCTACAATCAAGAGTTTTCTTTCATTTGTTTTTACCAGAGTGGAAAAATAGACCTTGTCGCCTGAAAATGTGCAGTGGAAGATGAAGTTTTCTTAGTCTATAAAGGAGATCGAAGAACCACGGTCATGCACCAGTCAGTAATGAATTTCTCTGACTTAAAGAGTTGGGGAGATAACTAACTATATTCCTTTCATTTCAAAATTATTCCCAGATAAAGAGCCCAGGAAACAAACTGGCTTATTATATGCAAAATCTATCCTGTAAATTCTATCTACCAACTGTCGTCAGAAAGTGGTTTTTCAATTTTGTAGAATGACGATTCAGGGAGTTTTGTGTAAATAATGGATGTAGCTGAGACATTTAATGCTCACTGAATATTTATGTCTTCCCTCCCACTTTCCAGCCACCTTATAGTTGGTGGAGTCCTGCGACTAGCGTTGATCAAAGAACCAAGGGGAAATACAGTGTCACTTACAGACTAAGTCAGTAAAGAGCCCCTAGGCATTTACCTACCACCTCTCAGCCCACACCATGGCAACCTGGATACCATAGGTTAAGATACTGAGTCATTGAATGGAGGCAGATTAGATTCCTGAGTTACTGTATGGAAGGAGCCATCCACAGCAAGCTTTGTTTACACAAGAAATATATCTGGGTTGATTAAACTGTAGAGATTTCAGGATTAATTTGTTGCTACAGAATAACCCAGACTAATGACTAAAACAAGTCGAAAATGACCTCTCAACCTTCTTTCTACCCTAGACAATCTAGTCCTGTGAGCTTTTGACAGCTGTGAGAAATTCCTAAGGCCAAAAGGGTTAGTGCTTCGGATATAGTTTCTTGATTTCTTGGCTTGGTTGGTTTGATTGATTTGTTGCTTTGATTTGGTTGAATAATTTGGTTAGTTAAAGCCTCCAGCCATGGTGATGGTCTTAGAGAACTACATGTACATTCTATAAGACTACAGGCTCCAAGTCAAAGCTACTTTCTTACCATTGCTAAGCTCAGTTGGTGCCTGCACACAGCAGATTCCCAACAAATATTTATTGAACAAAATAAATAAAAGAACTGATTAAATAATTGAAATGACATAAGCAAAGTTTATCTAAATTTCATGGAGTCCTCCAATCACAAATTCTGCCCTTGAAACATTGGAAAAGACTTTCCCCTGCTATAGAAAAGCAGAGGCTACAGAAGACACCACTGAGCTAAATTCATTCAACAGCATATATATTCCTCAGATATTCATAAGCATGCATTACTCTAGTGCTGTGGGTGAAACAGTGAATACCAGACAAATTTTCTGTTCTTATGGGGCTCAGCTTTTCTCAAATGTCTGTTACTTTATTTTTTTTTTAATTAAGCCAAAGTTTGGCCTGCAAAAAGAAAAACTAGATATAATTGTCTTATTATCTGAGTTATCTGAGAAATGGCAGAAGGTCCAAGGTCCAATCACCACTCAATATGTTAACTCCATAAACCCCACTGATTAGTTTGCCCTGCTTCACCATTCATTTCTACTGCCTCACCTTGGAGAATGCCACCTTCTGCCTATTTTTTATTTGAACTGAGCAGATGACCCCACCCTCTTCCTTTGCCTATCTCATTCTTGGGGGGGGGGGGGGGGAATGTGTTTCCTTATATGAGCTTCTCTTGCTCTCTCTCCCCAGGGCAGTTCCTATGGGATTTTCTTCTCAGTAGTTTGGGAGATGGCTCACTAGCCTGCCCATCCAGGGTCTCTGAACTATGAGTGTTTTGAAAAGGGTCACTGCAGAGAAATGCTCCCAACAGTCCTAACTAAACTACACTGAATGGGACCAAGGACTGAAGAAAAATGTTTGCTTCCTCCCTCTGGTCCTCTGGCTGTTGCTTGACACCACAGTGAGTAGTAGCCAAGCAGCACTCTGCACGCAGAAGGGTAGCAATATATACCCAAGAGCTACCTGCCCACTCTCCTGCAAATGCTACCCCTACCTCGCACCCAGGGTCAAAAGCAGGTGTAAATGCACAGCTGGGCACCCCCCAGGGGCCAGGTCTGATCTGGAAAACACTTCAGCATCCAGTCACAACTAAGGTTTCAAACTGTGTTCTGACAGAGGAAAATAAAATCCTCAGAATGGGCAATGAAGTGCCCTGAAAAGAACAGCTACAGAAGAAGACTGAAAAGGAATAGGACCTCAGAGAGCAGAACATGGGAGGTGACCCAGTTATTGCTCCCTCAGAGGTGCCTCTGCTCTCAACTCCTTCCCCACATAGAATATATATCACTGACCCAAGAGTCTCTTTCTGTTAGCTGGGCCATCCAAGTAAACAATAGGCAGAACAATGAATGAAACCACATCCAAAATGTTAGCAGAGCACTGAAGAAGGAGCCTCTGTGCTGTTTTTACCAACATAAGAGTGTGCCTCTCCTGCAGAACCTGTCAACCCAGGGTTCAGCTAAGAATGGGAGTCAGCCGGACCTTTATACAGGGAAGGGAAAGAAGAGGGCAGACACAGCTTCCTCCAGCTCCCATCGTTAATGGTTCTACAAGTTTGAAATGTGGAACTGATATATTTCCCTGTATCCTCTAAATAGGTCTTTGTCAAAGATGATGACAGCATCAAGGGAAAACCTCAACTCCAGATTGGGTTAAATTTGTTCTTCACTCTTCTCAGATGATTGTACTAATAATGGGCAAACTTCTAGGTAGCAGACATTAATTTTTGTACAGGTCATGTTCAATCGAGTAAAATTAAGGTAATTGTCTATACTTTGTGCATGCTTACCATTTTATTTTATTATTTCTATTAGATACTTCATTTTTCTCCCTTCACTCCCTTTCTGAGACTACAGCATAAGAAATGTTGTCTGTAAATACATATTCTCTCCCTTTTATCCCTCATTTTGAATCACTAAGGACTGTAATTTAGCAGTTAAATAGCCAAAGATAGCACATGCAAGATGAAGGTTCTGCATTGAGCATCAGGGGTCCCGGGACCTGCCCCATTGTACACTAAAGAATGTTCACATGCTGACATGTGTAAAGACCTTTTTCTTTTTTTTTTTTCAGAATTGTATGTATCTGCCAGAGAAGATAAGGTACATTATAAAAAGTCCAGCAATGGTATTTTTTAATTTAATGTAACAATTAATTTTTTAATTGTTACATGAAAGCTTTATAAAAACACAACTTCCTTACTATTTTTTAAAACAAGCTCATTGTTAAAATGAGACATATGACTAAAAGAGCATTTATGTGTCAGTAACCACTATTAGATTCGGGAAGATGGCAACAGAGTAGAGAGCAGTGTTGATGGTATTCTCGAGTACCAAAGCAGCTAGAGGACAAGATAGGGAGCGTGAGACGTCTTCAGGACCCTAGGAATTGGAACAGGCAGCATCTGGACACAGGGGAGCACAGCCCAGAGGCAGAGGAGGCCAGCAGGACAGTAGCCCTCAGGTCCAGGTTCCACCTGGACCAGTCAGGAATTATTAAGGGTGAACAGCCATCTAAACCCTTTCTTCTTATTATTATTATCATTTTTATTTCTTTTTTCCTTTTGCATTTTTTTGTTGTTGTTGTTTGGTTTGGTTTGGTTTGGTTTGATTTGTTTTTTTTTTTGTTTTTGGATTTTTTGTTTTTTGTTTTTTGGTTTTTGTGTTTTGTTTTTGTTTTTGTTTCTGCTAAAAGCCCACAGGCCCAGAATACAACCAGACAGCCCAAATAAAGGACACGCCAAGAACAGCAAGTGGAGAAAATCTGGGAGACAGCAACACTGAACTCCACAAATCTCTTATCACAGAAGGGTGCTCAACTAAGGCAAGGAAGCAAAGCAGGTTAACCCAAGGAAAGAACAAAAATAAATAAATAAATAAAGAGCAAGCAAGAACAGACACCCAAAATGGGGAAAAAAAAGAATCAGTCCATCACCAAAGGGAAAGAAAGAATCCCCAGAAAGAACACAAAATGAAACAGAGGCACCTGGAATATCAGATAAGGAATTCAAAACAATGATGATAGAGAAGCTCAGTGAGCTCAGCCACATCAAAGAAAACTGTAAACAACTCCAGGAGAACTACAAAGAACTCCAGGGAAATTACAAAGAACTCCAGGGAAACTACAAAGAACTCCAGGGAAGTTA
>PVIW01007986.1:26248-66235 GCA_004026585.1 Noctilio leporinus | reverse complement strand
TGGTTCTTCCATACTAGGTTCTTGACTAAACTGCTCCCATTCTTTGCCTCTTCCTCCCCACTCCCTTCACCCCCTTCCTTCTGCCCACTGAAGGTCTATTCACTGTGTTCATATATCTGGTTCTGTTTTGCTTGTTTGTTTTGTTCATTATTGTCCTGTAATGGGTGAAATCATATGGTATTTGTCTTTCACTGATTGGCTTATTTCACTAAGCATAATACTTTCTAGTTCTATCCATGTTGTTGCAAAAGTTAGGAGTTCCTTCTTTCTTTCTGCTGTGTAGTGTTCCATTGTGTAAATGTACTAAAGTTTTTTGATCCAATCATCCACTGATGGGCACTTAGGCTGTTTCCAGCATTTGGCTATTGTAAATAATGCAGCTATGAACATAGGTGTGCATAGGTTCTTATGAATTGGTGTTTCAGGGTTCTTCGAGTATAGTCCTTGTAGTGGAATTGCTGGATCAAAAGGCAGTTCCATTTTTAGTTTTTTAAGGAAACTCTGTACTGTTTTCCATAGTGGCTGTACCAGCCTGCATTCCCACCAACAGTGCACGAGGGTTCCCTTTTCCCCATATCCTCGCCAACACTTGTTTGTTAATTTGTTGATGACTGCCATTCTGACAGGTGTAAGGTGGTATCTCATTGTGGCTTTAATTTGCATCTCTCTGATGGCTAGTGATGTTGAGCATTCTTTCATATACCTCTGGGCCCTTTGTGTAGGCGTTTCTTTAACAAGTGAGTGATATTAGTATTTGTCAGTAGTAAGCCTACTAAACCAAACTAGTTAAATGCTTATAACTTGATAGTTCCCATTTAATGACTAGTAAAATTATATATGTATTTTAAGAAGAGTAACAGTTAATAAATTCTGCTTCAATAGCAACTTCGTTAAATTAGAGGGACATACACCAATATCTGTATAATTTGAGTATGAGAGGAAAGGAAATTATTTATTGAATTTCTCTGTGCCAGATATCTTCCTTTTATTTTATTTTTTAAAGAAGCAAGGTAAAATTAAACATTAAAGAAAAATTATGTCCTGCACCCTTTATATGATTAATTTTTTAACCACCCTGGAAATATTGTCTCTCTATTTTATAAATAAGGATAGTGAAGTTCAAAGAGACCAAGCTGACCAAGAATCACATAGCTAAATGAAAGAAGGGCCAAGAAATGAATCGCAAAGTTGTTGGCTCTTTGCAGAAACAAATCTTACTCCTTAGTTAAAGGTTTCTCTAATAGGAATCACCTAGGGGTACTTTTTCTGAAGCTTATTTTCTTCCTGGGAGATCTTAATTCAGTAGGTCTAGATTGGAGCCAAAAAAGCTACTTTAAATGACTCAGGTGATTCCTATTAAAAAATTGGTGGAAACACTGTCTTAGTTCATAAGCTTATAATCTATATATGAATTTTAAAAAGATAACATATAGATACACTTGGAGTCATTCATGATGGCAACTTATTTCCAATTCTGTTTTAGGCCAGTTTCTTTACTTGCTTGCTATCTTGTTATTCTTTTTGAATAGGTAATTACATTCTCATTGTTCAAAATTTGAGTGGAATAAAAAGGTACACAAAGATAAGCTTTCAACTCTCTTAATTCCCACTCATTAAGATTTATCCTATGTTCTTTGTTTAGTTAGGCAGTTTTGATACACAGTCACATACATACCAGTTTAGATACACATGTGGAAAGACCTCATTGTTTTTTCTCTCATTTGTTTCTTTTCTTCACAGAGTCATGAATTCTGAATTTGGCTTTTGAAATTTCAAATAATAGGTTTTGAATTTAAATGGAGTTTTTGGCTTGCAGTGACGTGTTGGAATTGCATTTAAATCTATTTAATACAATTGTGTACCATGGTTTAAGAAAATGGGCTTTTTCTGCATAGAAGTACCCAGAATGGAATATTACTAAGCTATAAAAAAGAAGAAAATTTTACCCTTTGCAACAACAGTATGGATGGACCTGGAAAACATTATGCTAAGTGAAGTAAGTCATTCAGAGAAAGACAAATACCATATGATTTCATTCCTATGGAATCTAATGAACAAACTACTAACAAGCAAAACAGAGACAGACTCGTTCATAGAGAGCAGATGACAGCTAATTGGAGAGGAGTATGGTTAGGGAGTGGAGGGATTGAGCAAAAAAAAAAAAAAAGAAGACTCGTGGATGTGGACAACAGTGTGGTGATTGCTGGGGAGAGTGTGGTATAAAGGAGTTAAATGGTAATGGGAAAAAAATACAATAAAGATTGAACCAAAAAAAGAAAAATGAAAAGAAGGCCTGGCCTATGTGGCTTGGAGTGTTGTTCAGTAAACCCAAAGGTCTCAGGGTCAGTTCCTGGTCACAGCAGATACCTAGATTATATGTTCCTTCCTCTATTGGGGTGCATGCAAGAGGCAGCCAATAGATGTCTCTCTCTTATATTGATGTTTCTCTCCTTTCTCTTCTCCTCTCTCTAAAATCAGTAAGCATGTCCTCCTATAAGATTTAAAAAGAAAAAGAAGGTCCCTGGCTGGTAGCACAGTGGATAAGTGCCAGCCTGTGAACCCAAAGGTCACTGGTTTAATTCCCCAGCCAGGGCACGTAACCAAGTTGCAAGCCAGGTCCATAGCTGGAGGCAGGTGAAAGACCACCATACATTGATGTTTCTCTCCCTCTCTGCCTCACTCCCTTCCCCTCTTTCTGAAAATAGTAAGTAAAATCTTCAAAAAGAAAAAAGAAAAGAAATCAAGTGAAGTCTTGGCTGCAATGGAAGAATTAGGAAAGATCACCAAGAGCAAAGATGTATCATAGAGACTATGGCTAAGATCATCCATACCCTCATATTCCCAATTACTACATGTAGATGCAAAAGTTTGACAACAATTAAGGCTGATAGGAAAAAGAAATTGGTTTATTTGAAATACGTAGTGTTGGAAGAGAATTCTGCAGATACCCTGGACTTCCAGAAAGATAAAACAATTGGGTCCAGAGCAAAGTAAGCCTGAAACATCATTGGAGGCAAAAATGACAGAACTGAAACCCTACTTTGGGCACATTATGGAGAAGGCAGATTTCCTTGGAAAAGACAATAAGGCTGGGCAAAATAGAAGGCAGCAGGAAAAGAGAAAGGGCAAATATGAGGTGGATCAACTCCATTAAAGAAGCCATAGGCACGACTCTACAGGAGCTGAGCAGGGCTGTTGAGGACAGGCCATTATGAAATTCAGAGGGTCACCAGGGATTGAAGCCAATTCAGTGTCATATAAAAGTCAGTGTAATATACACAAAATGGACCTAATAGTTTCTACCTCATAAGATTCTTGTAAAAATTAAAGGAAATAATGTATATAAACCACTTTGTGAAATACTTGGCAATAGTAAGTACTCAAAGAAAGCTACCTTTATTAGTATCAGGTCATATATACCTCTTTCTTGACAATATAGAAAAATTTGGACTGTGTTATTTTGATTTTTATCTTGTACCCAAAGAGAGTTCATTAAAAAATTTCTAGCAGAGCATCTCTAGTAATACTCCTTAGAACTTTGCTCTTGACCTTCTTGTTCAACATTTTTATCCTTAGATAAAAATACAGAAGACATAGTTATCAAATTCATAAATGCTAGACAAATGTTGATTAACAGATTGGTTTTTCAATTAAATCTCAAGAGTCTAGAAAAAAGTGAACTGTAGCTAGAAAGATAAAATTTAATAGAGATAAATCTAAAGCGCTGTATTTAATTGGTTAAAAGTAATTACTTGAGGCCCTGGCTGGTGGCACAGTAGATAAGCCGCTGGCCTGCGAACCCAAAGGTTGCTGGTTCAGTTCCCAGCCAGGGCATGTAACTAGGTTGCAAGCCAGGTCTCCATCCAGGTCTCCATCCAGGTCTGTAGCTGGAGGCAGGTGGAAGGCCACCATACATTGATGTCTCTCTCCCTCCCTGACTCTATCTTTTTCCCTCTCTCTAAAAAAAAAAAAAAAAAAAAAATAGTTAATTACTTGAAAAATTAGGATGGAACTTACCTAAAGTTTTCTGCAAAAAGTTCAAATAAAATATATTGGGATGATTAGGTGGAGCATAGGGGCAGTGAGATTGTTTTGTATGATACTGTAACGATGGATATGTGTCATTTTATATTTGTCAAAAACCATGGAATATACAAAATAGTGTACCCTAATGTATCAATATTGGCTTATCAATTGTAACAGATGTACTACATCATCCATGGCACACATAAACTAATTACTAAAGTTCTCTGGCACACCAAGAATGTATTTGTTGCTGATTTGAGAAAAAAATAGGCATTTTGATTCATTCACACTTGACAGCTGTTATTGTGTTGACTGTTGTCATTTTTTAAATTTGATAATCTAAGGGAAAAGGATGTCAGTGCCCCTGACTAAATAGTTAGGTATTGCATGTTTTAAGAATTCTTGTGACCTTGGCTGCTGGCATAGTGGATAAGGTGCTGGCCTGCAAACTCAAAGGTCGCTGGTTCGATTCCCAGCCAGGGCACATAACCAGGTTGCAAGCCAGATATCCAACCAGGTCTGTAGCTGGAAGTAGGTGAAAGACAACCATATGTTGATGTCTCTCTCCCTCTCTGCCTCTCTCCTGTCCCCTCTTTCTAAAAAGAATAAATAAATTTTTTTAGAAGTTAAAAAAAATCCTTGTGGCACAGCAGTTGAAAATTGCTATACTACATTCAAATTGATAATAGAGAAAATTATGTGAGTATGTGTGAAGGGTGAGGAAGGTAGATGGGGATGCTGTATTTTCAGCTCATCTTTTCTATAAGCCTAAAACTGCTCTTAAAAATAAACTCTGATAATTTTTAAGAAGAATGTATCTATAGCTAGCTCGCTAGATATCACACTGAAATAGGGCTTCTTCGAAGCTAATGCAATTTTTGGCTGAAAAAGGTAATATTGTTATTATAGTTCCTATTTCTTTCTTTCTTTCTTTCTTTTTAATTATTGTTGTATTACATCCATCCCCTTTTTGCTCCCCTCTGTCCCCCTCCCCCTATTTCTAAAAGTAACTAGTATGATGAATGGTTTGGAAACCATGTCATGAAAAATGGAGAGAATTGAATATTTCTTTGAGGAGAAAATATGGTGGAGGTAGCATGATTGAGGACTTTTGATGTTTGAAGACCCTCTGTGAAATGAGAAAGTTTTATTGCAAATACTGTAAGCAAGTATAATTGGTAACAGTTAAGGCCAAAGCATCAAGTTTCTAGTCATAGAAAAAGAAGAACTTAAAAAAAGAAGAACCTTATAACAGTAGATAAACTGAAATGACTCAATCATTGAAAGTAATCGAGCAGTGGCTACATACTTGAAAGATATTCTTACTGGAACAATGGTTTAATTTGATCACCTCTGAGTTTCATTATGGTTCATAAGATTATATAATAAAAAAAAAAAGATTATATAATCCCTTGATCTTTGACAATGAGTTTGGCAACATATGAAAAAATACAACACTTGGTGTCATCCAACAGGAGAATTAGGACTCTTGCTGTGATAGAAAGAAGTTCATGCTGATTTTTCTCTCTGAGGTATGTCAGGGCTTTAGCATAGAGAATCTAGAGAGAAGTTATATGTATGAATACATCTATACGCACACATATGGTGTAGATAATGCCTATATACTTGCATGTATGTATGTTTTTAATAGATCAATATATGTGCATAGATGGGTACATAGATAATACACTAACATGCATATTATAATTTAGGACTACTTTCTGCCGTGTGCATTTTTACTTTTGGTGTGGACTACTTACTTTAAAATGGTTTTTACCATATTATGTTTTAGGAATTGTTACCATTTTTCCATTACCTTTTTATACCCAATATAGAAAGAGTGCTGACCTTTGCTTTGACTTCCTGACCGCAGTGCTTTATCTCACTACCATCTTACCTGCTTCCCTGAAGAACAGGAAATGACTAGAATGATACCAATCATTTTAACCCAATACTGGGTTAACTTTTTTTTTTAACAATAGTTTTCATACTTATTGAATAATGTTACATTTATTCACAAGATTTTTCTTGGTACCTGTTTTATCACCTAAACAAAGATTGATAAGGAAATTACATGGAAGTAATTTTTGTTAGGGGGAAATTTTGCATCTCAGTACAATTTCCCTGATTTAATTTCAGTAAATAAACTTTTATTAAACACATCATAATGTCTTGCGTTTTCTTAAAATTAAAGATGGAAAGGGAATGGAATTGTTTGTAAGTGGGGTGAATTTGATATTTCTGTTCATTTGCATAGCAGTCTTCTGATTTTATTTTTATTTTTAAAATCTTATCCATTTTTTTTCTCTTGGATTAATATTTATTTCCTTTTTGACAGGCATTGATGGTTTCAGAAAATTTTAATATAGAAGCTCCCAACTATTTATCTGAGGAATCTGAAGTTCTCATTTATGCCAGAGAAGATTCACAGTGCATTGATTGTTTCCGAGCTCTTTTACCTGTGCACTACCGCTATCATCGACCACATAGTAAAGATGGAGAAACCTTTATTGTAGTCAGTAACCCTGATTTACTGATATACTGTGACCAAGGTGAGGGTTGCACATCTTTTTTGAGGGTTGAAAATAAAAATAAAGGTATGGTGGCAAGTCTGAAGTCAAAATTAACATAGCATGTTTTTTTCTCTTTTAACTTTTTGATTGTAAAATAAAGTACAGTGCTAAGAAAACCTTTGCAAATACATAGTTTAGTGGATTATTTAAGACATATGTCTCTGTAACCACCATCCAGGTCAAGAAATAGAACTTTGCCAACCACCCTAATAGCAGCTTTGTGTATCCTGTCTCCATTCTTAGCCACGTCCTTTCTTTTAAGGCTAAACCCACTCTGCTGACATTTAATCACTTTCTTATATTTCTTTATACTTTTATCACCCAAGTGGGCATTCCTAGACACTAATTTAGCCTCATTTATTTAAAAATTTTTCTCATTACAACAATAATAAATTAAAGTTTTCTCAGAGTTAAGATTTTGATGATAGTACTCATGAAGTTCATCTGACCTCTTTATTTGCTGAAAATTGGCAGTTTGGTGCCAGAGGTGATCAGGTTCAGGTTTGCTTCTTTTAGCAAGACTATGAGTAGTGCTGTGTTCTTTTATAAGTACATATATAATGTCTGGTGTATTTCTTTTTTCAGACATTGATCCTCATTGTCCCTTGACAGCTTTCTGCTTATTCATGCTGATATTGCAGGACTTGCAGCTATTGGTGTTTGAAGGGGTACTTTATCACCTAGTTTTGCTATAGGAGGTCTGTCCCGAAAGTATCGGCCATCCAAACTTTTAATTATATTTACTTTACTAGTGGCTTGATACTTTCAGGACAAACATCGTAAATGTAGTACATGTGTTGATTGTTCTGTGTATACTTCCTTATATTTATGCGTAGATATGAGTAAATTTTTTTTTAAATCTCTGTTTTCACCATTTTTAGTTTTCCCAGAATCAAGACTTTTAGAAACTCCTTTCAGATTTTGGTTCTTTGTGTCCCCAAATTTTGGCTGATTAGAATGTTTGCAAAAGTCACTAGCATAGTTACTAAAGATTGGCAGATAAGAAATTTTTAACCCATACATTTGTTGCCATCATATATTTCATGATGAAAAAATAAAAAATTATTCAACTCTTTTAGCTTTGTTCCTCCAACCTAATTTTCTTTTTTATTAGTGGTAGCTTTTTAAAAAACTATTGGTTGATTTTAGAGGGAGAGAGAGAGAGAGAAAGAGAGAGAGGAATGGAGAGAGAGAGAGCGAGAGAGAGAGATAGAAAGATACCCATTTGTTGTTCCACTTATGTATTTGCCAGCTGTTTTTTGTGTGTGCCTTTACCAGAGATTAAATCCACAACCATGACTTATCAGGATGCTCTAACCAACTGAGCTACCTGGCCAGGTCTTAATGGTATCTTTGATTTATCCTAAGTAAAGTTTTAAAAATTGTCCTATCCTGAGAGAGCATCTGGGGTTCTGGTATTGCTTGTTTGTTTGTCCTTGGTCTGAGTGCTCTTTATATGGGTGTGTTTACTTCTGGAAATTTATTGAGTTGTATGCTTACATCCTGTGCACTGTTCTAAATATATGTTATACCTACTTCAAAAAATATTTTAAATTAAAAAGAAGTCATGCACAGTCTTTGTAATTTTCCTTAGGCATTCACATAGAATAGGCTATTAAAACAGCATGTAATAGATGAATCCAAATCATGTAAATTGTGCGTTAAAATATTTGAATACTAATATCCCAACATGACAGATTGGCTTGGCTTAGCCTCTAGTCTAGGTACGGGTTGTCTGATATGATCTACCGCTTTTCTCAGAGTTTCCAATTTTGAAATGCTGGACTCGGTCCAAAGTGGCAGCTCCTTGTGCTTTGAAGAATAAAGATATTTGCCAGTGGAACAATATGAAATATAAATCAGTAAGTTAATATTTTATATTTTTAGATCATGCTGCCTCATCTAAAATTCTTTCTATAATGTTTTCCGCCACATTCAAGGGATTAAAATTTTCTATTCTACCATAGAAAGCTGAGAGTTATGTTTGTTTTTAATATTGTTTCTTTGCTACTGATGGCCAACAGTGGTTTCTCCTTTATATAGAGTCATTGAATCATTTACTTGGAGTGCTAGAGATTGAGTGTTAATTCCATGCCTCATTGGTCCAGAGCTTAAGTATAGTTGATAAGCTTTTTAAACGTGTGGAATGGCTAAGAAAAACAGTGGTATGCCCATCTCGTTAAAACTTTAGTTTACTTAGAAGTTTGTATTAATTTTTTGAATAGCAAAATAAATTCGTTAACTTCATTGTATTACACAGAACAAGTGAAAAAAGAAAAATAAAACTTAAAGTAGTATTTCAACTGTGATACTTTTTAGACAGTTATTTTACTGTTATATATCTGTTTTATTTTTTCTGTGTTTTTAAAAAAAGATTTTAATTAATTTATTTTCATAGGGAGGAGCAGGGAGGGAGAAAGAGAGGGAGAGAAACATTGATTGGTTGCCTTCCATATGTTCTCTGACTAGGGATCAAACTGGAAACCCAGAAGTGTGCCCTAACCCATGAGCCTTTGGTTTGTGGGATGATGCCTAACCAATTGAGCCACACTGGCTAGGGTGCTATTATATATATAAATCTGTGCTGTTTCAGGCCTTTTTTTTTTATTTTTTTTTAAGTTTTGGTTCCAAATTTCTTTTTCTTTCTTTCTTTCTTTCTTTTTTTTTTTTATTTTATTGTTGTTGTATTACCTCCATCCCCTTTCAGACCATTTTTATAGTTTTGACCTCCCAACTTGTTTTTAGTTATTAAATTAGGTAAGTTTTAATACTTCATTAACACTGGTTTAGTCTAAGAAGTCTAGTTTTCTTTTACCTTCTTTAGTTAACATAATCTACTTCTTTCCTGTCTTCAAAGTGGTTAACTCTTTTATAACACCTCTAGCCCTTCTCCTCTTCCTGGAAGTTGGAGGGTTCCAACTCTCTTATATGGTTGGCTCCACTGGCAATCAGCCCTCATCCTTATGTGCCTTCCAAAAGTTACTTTATCCACATAAAAGACAAAATGCTCACTGTCAACACTTAGGAACTTTCCAACAGTTTGGGGGGCTTTGGGCAAGAAAGGGGAATGAAAACCAAATATGTGTTTCTTATTATCTAAATCACAGTATCACGTTACCTAAATTTTTTCAAATTCTAAACTACATCTGGAGAATTGCATTAGATTTTCTTACGTGAATGAAGATTATGATTGGTGTTTATGATTTATTGATTTAAAAAACTGGTAGTATGCATTACTATAAAATAATTACTGTTAAAACATTTTAAATTCAACTATCTTTAAGACCATGTAACCTGAAATAAGAGGTCTTAATTAAGCAGTTTAATTTTTTAGCTTTGACTTGTGACTCGGTTGGGCATTGTCCCACAAAGCGAAAGGTTCAATCCCCAGTCAGGGCACTTGCCTGGGTTGCAGATTTGTCCTGCATACCGGAAGCACCTGATCAATGTTTCTCACTTTGATGTTTCTATCTTTCTCTCCCTCCCTCTCTTATCGTCTCTCTAAAAATAAATAAATCTTTTTAAAAAGCAGTTTGATTTTTTAAATTTACTTTGTGTTATATTACTTGTGTGTGTGTGTGTGTGTGTGTGTGTGTGTGTGTGTGTATATACATATATATATATGACCATTACTAAGGTAGTAATCTATACCAAGGCTTGTTTGTTTAGATTTTTGGAAAGATAATATTCAGATAGCACTTTATTACAGATTATGTTGGTAATGTAATCTTTTTTAGATGTGAATTTATAATCCAAGTATTTTAAAAAAGAAGCCAAAAATAAAAATATTCCCAAATTACCTAATTTTAATGTTTTTTAAAAACCCATTTTTAAACCATAAAAATTTCCAAAGTTTCTAATTGAATCCTTATGTTCAGAACCAAATAGAAAATAAAAATTAAGTTGAACATTGGAGTACTTTTACATTGCTATTCGTTGTCACAACCATTTGGATATTGTGTTAACAGTAAAGGACATATTCAGTTGTGTACTTTGTGAACAAACTTTTAAAAGCTATTTAGGGAGAGAAACAGCAAAACAAAAATGGATACTTTAGTCTTATTGTTTTAATATTTTTCCTTTAAGGTTTCTACTTAGAATTCTGTATTCTAATATGAAACATATTATATTAATTATTGAGGTGACATTGGGATATAGCCTGCATTAAAGAAATTTTTTTGTTGGCCCTGGCTGGTGGCTCAGTGGATAGGTGTCAGCCTATGAGCTCAAAGGTCCCTGGTTCAATTCCCAGCCAGGGCACATAACCAGGTTGCAAGCCAGGTATCCAGCCAGGTCTGTAGCTGGAGGCAGGTGAAAGGTAACCATACATTGATGTCTCTCTCCCTCTCTGCCTCTCACCCTTCCCCTCTCTCTGAAAATTATAAATAAAAACTTAAAAATATATTTTTTGTTGTTGTCTATTTATTTTTAGGGGAAGGGGAAGGGAAAGAGAAAGAGCAGAGGAGAAATAGCCTGTATTTTAAAAAAGAATATAGCCCTGGCTGGTAGCACAGTGGATAAGGTGCTGGCCTGGGAACCCAAAGGTCGCAGGTTCGATTCCCCAGCCAGGGCACATAACCAGGTTGCAAACCAGTTCTCCAGTCAGGTCTGTGGCTGGAGGCAGGTGAAACACAACCATACATTGATGTCTCTCTCCCTCTCTGCCTCTTTCCCTTCCCCTCTTTCTAAAAATAATGAAATAAAATATAATATATTTTTTAAAAAAAAGAATATACTCAAGTCTATGTAAAAGGTAGAAAAAATCAAAACTAATAAGAATTTAAGGATTATTGTGGGAAATTAGTCTGATTTTATTACATTAAATGAAATGTTCAGTTCAAGAGAATTATTTAAACAATAATGTTACATATAGTATAGCATTGGAAGATATTTAAAAGAAAAAAAGCCTAAAAAAGGAGTGGCCTCATTTATAGCATGCATTTTAAATGTCTCTTAACTTCTCTCTCTATATCTCCCTATAGGTATATAAGAATGTGACTCTACAGGTTCCAGTGGGATTGACTGTACATACTCCGTTAGTATGTTCTGTGACTCTGCTTATTACCATTCTTTGTTCTACTTTGATCCTTGGGGCTATTTTCAAATATGGCCATTTTCCCCTATAAGTTTTATGCAATTAAATGTTTTTCATAAACCCAAATAAAACCTAATCATTTATGAGTAGAAGTGTTCTTCTAGAATTGTCATTATTTTATCTTTTGTCTTCATTTTTGACTAAAATTATATTTACTAGCAGAAATTTTGGGTCATTTTATTCTCAACTAATTCCAAAATTTAGTGCTCTGTTGTATAGATCTTTGCTAATTTCAAGCCTCTAGTGCCAATAGAGGACACTTAATTCTGTTAAATTACTATTTATTTTGTGAGAAGTGACTATTTATTTGGCTTACAGAAATGAGTATTTTATGTATCAGAGACAAATTATTCTCATTTCAATTTAAGCTAGAATTTGAGAAAGTCATCGTAAATAAACATATAATTAATTTAGGTGAATGAGTATTTAAATGTTAATTTTATGAGAATATTGAAGTCATTTATCTAGAGTTTCAGAGAAAGTTATTGAAGTACAATAGAACAGCTAAGAAAATATTAATATCAAAACTGATTATTGCTTAAAACATTTCCATTCTCCTTACATATTTTGTATTGCTTTTGAATATATGAATTGTCAAAGGGCTTGGTGAAACTTAAGTACTAAGATTTAGTAATGATTTAGTACTGAATTTGTCAGGAAGACAGTTCAGAAAGTTGCACATTTACAAAAAATCTTTTTACATCTTCAGGTGGCCTTCTTTAAAAAAATGGTCCTGATTTAGAAACAAAGGCCTGTATTAATAAATACAACTATGCTAAAATGTTTAAGGTAGTGCAGTAGATTGTTGTGTACATAGTTTGTTGATAAAGTCTTAGCGTTCTGTCCATACCTGTGTTAACATTTTCTCATTTTTAATATTCTTCACATCAGCTTCTTCATTAAGTTTAATTGTGACAAATTTGTGCTGTTCTTGGTATATACAGGACACTTGATTTTACTGCTTTATTCTTGTACATTATAAAGTTCAGTATGGAGATACTGGATTGGCAAAAGGTTCATTTGTTTTTTTCCATAAGATGACTCTAGCAGCCCTTAACTTCATTCAAAATGATTTTGTTACATTATATTATGACAGCTGTCATATTAGTGTGCTTTAAAAAACAACTTATCAAAATTGGTGAACTTTTGTGTAGTCATTTGAATATTGAAGATGAAGAAAATACGCAACATTTTCAGCATGTTATGCTTAATTTCAAGAATGGTAGAAATACAACTGAACCACAAAAAAAGATTGTGCAGTGTGCAGAGGAGGTGCTGTCTCTGAGCCAATGTGTCAAAACTGGTTTACCAAGTTTCTTGTTGGAGATTTCTCGTTGGATGGTGCTCCATGGTCATGTAGACCAGTTGAAGGTAATAGTGATCTAATTGAGACATTAATTGAGAACAGTCAACATTCTACCACCTGTGAAATAGCTGACATTCAAAATGTCCAAATCAATAAAGTTTTTGTTGTCTTTTTTTAAGATTTTATTTATTATTTCCAGAGAGAAGGGCAGGGAGGGAGGAAGAAAGGGAGGAAAGCATCAAGGTATGGTTGCCTTTCACCTGCTGCCAGCTATGGACTTGGCTGGAGACCTGGCTTGCAACCTGGGTATGTGCCCTGACTGAGAATTGAACCAGTGACCTTTGGGTTCGCAAGCTGGTGCTCAATCCATTGAGCCACCCCAGCCAGTGCCTGGAGTAGATGTTTTTAAGGAGTTCCTTTAGTAGGTCTCTGTTGTTGGTAACGTAGCTGTTTTTGCTTGATAATATCTTTACTTTCCCTTCACTCATATGACCGATAATTTAGCTGGGTGTACACTTTAAATTTGTTGTCTTCTCTTGATCCTTTGAAGATATTGTTTCATTGTCAAGTGACACCATTGTTGCAGTTGAGAAATATGTGGTGGATTTAATATTTGTTTTTTACAGGGTATATCTTTTCTTTCTGGTTGCTTTACCTTTGGTGTTCTGCAGTTGCACTTTGATATGCTTGAGAAGATTTCTTTTACTTAGCCTGGTTGGAATCCACTTTGCTTCCTGAATCAGAGGGTTCTTGTCTTTAATCAGTTCTGGAAAGTTCTTAGCTGTTATCATATACTGGCTTTTTTGTTTTTGTTCTTCTTTCCCCTGGAATTCTCATTAGGCTTATGGTAACCACAGTCTATCCCTATGTCTTCATCTTTCTTTCATATTTCCTGTCTCTAGGCTACTCTCAGTAATACTTTTAATTCTGGCTTCTAATTTATTCTCTCTTTAACTGTGTATGATCTGTGATTTAACCGAAACACTGGCTTTGGTTTCAGTTATTTTTATTTATTTATTTAGAGAAAAATTGATTTGTTGTTTCACTTATTTATGTATTCACTGATTGATTCCTATATGTGCCCTGACTAGGGATCAAACCCACAACCTGGGTACATCAAGATGATGGTCCAACTAACTGAGCTACTTGGCAAGGGCCTCAGGTATTATATTCATTTCTTGAAGTCTACTCAGTTCCTTTTCAAAGCCACTTGACCCGTTTAAAAAAATAGATTTTTGTTTCATGTTCATGTCTTATTTTTGTTTAGTACTTTTATTAAACTTATTTTATATTCTATAAACAATAATTCTAGTATCTAAAGTTCATGGGCACCCTGATTGTGTGGCTCAGTGGTGCAAACTGAAAGATGACTGGTTCAATTCCCAGTCAGGCTACATGCCTGCCCCCAGTTTGGGGTGTGCAGGAGGCAACCAATTGATGTTTCTCTCACACATTAGTGTTTCTTTCCCTCTCTCCCTCCCTTCCCATCTCTCTAAAAATACATAAATAAAAATATTGTTTAAAATACACAAAATTCACGTACATACATAGTTATGCATATGTTAAAAAATATAAAAAGTTCATGGGCTTCATTATTCTGTGTGTGGTTTCTATTTACTAATGGTGGTTATTTTCCTTAGGAATATTGTAATTATATTTTTCATTTGATACCATTTTTATTTGTGGAAAGTCTTTTGGACCTAGGTTGAGAGTGAACCTGTGCAGTGAGGATTTGTATTTGTTTCTTGCACGCCTCCCAAGTACTACCAGCCTGGGACCACTTTCTTGACTTGAGGTTTCATGTATAGTATTGGAACTGTCAATTTGAACCTCAAACCCATGATAAGGGAAGTTTGCGGTTATGAATATTTTTATTTTATTATTTTAAAAGATTTTATTTATTATCTTTAGAGAGAGGGGAAGGGTGAGAGGCAGAGAGGGAGAGAAACATCAGTGTATGGTTGCCTTTCACCTGCCTCCAGCTATGGACCTGGCTGGAGACCTGGCTGGCAACCTGGGTATGTGCCCTGACTGGGAATTGAACCAGCGACCTTTGGGTTTGCAGGCTGGCGTCTATTCACTGAGCCACCAGCCAGGGCTATGGTTATGAATTTTAAAGGGAAAATTTTTTACTCCTTCCTCGCCAAGTTCAGGCTAGAACATAGAATGTTTACTTGTTTCCATGGACTGGTATAGCATTTTCTCTCCCAGTCTGTTTTTGGAGGGTATAACGCTTTGAGTTTTCAAGGATCACTGTCCTAGTTCCTTTTACATGCCCAGGGCTTTGCTTTTGTCTTTGGTGTCCTATCTCCTTTGCTGTCAGTAAAACCATAGCAGTTTCTGAGATAAGTAGATGCCATCTGCACCACCATGGCTTCACTGCCCTGCTTGCTACTCTGGTTTCTTGCTTCCTCTTTGGGTTGAGTATAGAGTTCAGAAGACTATCATAGGTATTCCTTTCTTTCTTGAAAGCTTAACTATGTCTTTGAAAGGGTGTTCTAGTTCATCCAACATTTTTGTGTTTTTGATATTGGGATTTTTTAAAGGTTATCTAATGCACCATATTACTCTTTGATTCTGTTCTCTATGCTTTTCATATCAATTGAACTTTCGCTCTCACTACAAATAAGCACAATCTGTTTACTTTCCTCCATTTTCACTGCTGTTTCCCTTGTATCAATGCATCATGATTGCTGCCTCCCTAGTTCATTTCCCTTCTATTCTTGCATCTCTGTTCTTCACATAGCAATCTAGTGATATTAAAGTGTAATCTAGATAACATCATCTCCCTGCTTAAATAATTTCTTACCATGGCATTCAAGATCCTTACTGACCTGAATCTTGTTTACTCTGGTGTTTTCATACTACATTCCCCTTCTTGCCCTTTAATGACCGAAGCAAACCTTTTTCTTCCTCCTTCTACTTGGAATACTTTTCCTCAGTGCTTCTCACCATGCTCTGTTCTCAGATTAAATGACACCTCCTTGAAGATGCCTTCTCTGAGGTTGCCAGTACCATTCCCTGTCAGGGCATGTACTTAGGTTGTGGGTTCAATCCCTGGTCTAGCATGTGCAGAAGGCAACCAATTGATATTTCTTTCTTACATTGATTTTTTTCTCTCTCTCTCCCCTCTGCACCCTCTTCTCTTAAATCAATAAACATCTCCTTGGGTGAGGATTTTTAAAAATAGGATTCTTTCTCTAGTCAAGCTATACAAAGTAATCTCTCCAGTTTTTCCTCATACCAGATAATCACTATTTTTATTGTTTTCATATTCGTAAACTATAAGGCAGTGACTCATGTTCATCATTATATCCCTGATACCTTAACAGTCTCTGGCATGTACTGTATTAGACAAATATTTGTAGCATTAGTAAATACACTGATAACCCCAAGAATAAAACGTGGAGGCCTTGATGTGCAAGTAGGTGGGACTTAATTTAGCAGCAAACTACAGAAGAGTTTGTAGGTAAAAAGCAACATGGACGATGGCAAAATTCGAAGAAACAAATGTCTTGGAGCCAATTCATGTGATAGCAGTTATCTGTCAGCATCTTTGGTTGGTACGGAACTGATGGGAGACAATGCTGAATCGGATGAGGGACGGGCTGTCTCTCCTAGTAGAAAGCTTACCAACCGCCCCCCCCCCCCCAAAGTCGCTGTGCACGCTGCCAACTACAACTCCCAGCGGCCCCCACGCAAGCCCGCCCATTGGGAGGCAAGGCCCGTCTCCGCCCCTTAGAGCTCTAGGCTCCCGGCCGGGAGGGGCGGTGCCCTGGCTCCGCCTCGCTCCGCTCCCTGCCGTCGCCCTCCCCCAGGGTTGTGGCCACGCGCAGCGGCGGCGGTTGTTCCGCTTCCCCTCCAGCGCGGGCCGTCGCCATTGCCGGAGTCTCCTTTCCTTCCCCTCCTGGCGCCCGTGGGGATCGGACCGCCGCTCGGCCTAGCGTTAGCAGCGGCTACGCTGCGGCGCGTCTCCTCGGCGCGTCCCGCTGCCCCTTCCGCGTCCTCCCCGCCCCGCGCCGCGCGCTGGCCCTGGGCGGCTCCCCAGCCCGCCGGGAGCTCAGACTGAGGCACCTCTCTGGGCGGGGACCTTTCCTCTCCAGGGGTAAGTGTGCCGACTGGCCGGGATGCGGGCCCTCGCGCCGCTTCCCTCTTCCTTCTCCGCGGCCTGGCTGGAGCTGGCTGCGCAGGGCAGCCGACCTGCTCTTGGCGGGGTGGGGGCGCCGCCACCTGGGTGCGTGGAGCCGCGGTCCCGGGGCGGTGGCTCATTGTCTGCTCCCTAGGGCTGTTTTTTCTGCGCTTTTGCCCTTAGTGGGAAGCTTGCTGGGCCGGTGAGATCTAACTCTTCCTGGACCCAGCCCTGCCAGGGTCGCGCCGCGGGCCCTGTCCTTTCGGTCTCCCCTCCCTGGCGTTTCAATCTCCTCCTCTTCTCCTTTACTTCACTGTTCAACCACCCGTCTCGGCTTTTATTCTTGGATTTTTTCCTGTCTCACCGAGTCCCAGCCCCTCCTTTCTACCCTTCTCTGTTCTTCCCAGTTTTATTGCTCAGGCATATTGTCTCGCGTCCTATTTCTAAACTAAAATCTAACTTCTTCCATATTTCGCACCCGTAAAAACGTAGTTTTTCGAGTGTTTGAGGGCCCGCCCTTAAGGACAGAGCTTTCAGATCTTCTCGTGATTTTTGTCTGATCTTCAGCCAGGAGGTGACTATTTGCTTCTTTAGGTAATTTAGGTGTAGACTGACTTTTAACCATTTTCGGTTTTCTTCAAAACAACTCATCCGTGCGCGAGCGCGCACGTAGGACATTCTTACAAATTTCTCGATGGGCCTAACCTTTTGACTAACTTTAAAGTTCGTCCGAGAACTGAAGTGTTGAAAGTAATTACCTTTATCGTGTCTGTACGGTTGTATTCTTTCTTGTGTCTTAATTTTAATAGGAATACTCAGCGTGATTTGTTCCCTCCTTCCTAAATAATGCCCACTCCCATTGACATAGTTATCTCATTTCTACTTTACACGTGATCTATAGTTTTCTTTTTTAACCTCTGTAAAAAGACAATCAAAATGGTTAGGCCTAAAATTAGACTACAAGGAGCTGTGTTTTGGATCAAGGTTGTGCACGTCACGTTTTTTCCCCTGCTCTGTTCGACTCTTCCGCTCTTATAAGTAGGCAGGATATTGAAATGTGCAAGAATTTGCTTTGGGGGGTTTGTTTTTGTAGGGTTATCCAGAAGAATAACAATAAATGAAGTTAGATTGGGATGAAGGCAGCGACTAATTATTTTTAAAGCAGGTTAGAACTTGTCAGCTTTGCCAGATGCTCTGTGGCATTTGTAAAACACACTCATACTCACTTATATATTGTGTGTTTATATATAATATAAACTTAAAGGTACCTATTTCTTTAAAAGAGTTTTTATTCATTATTTTTAGAGAAGGGAGGGAGGAAGAAAGGGAAAGAAATGTCACTGTATGCTTGCCTTTCACCTGCCTCCCGCTGGGGACCTGGCTGGAGACCTGGCTTGCAACCTGATTATGTGAACCTGGCTGGGAATCGAACCAGAAATCCGCTGAGCCACACCAGCTGGGAAAAGCTCCTATTTTAAGGTATTGACTTCAGGCAGTTCTTTCATCCTTGGCTTTTAAATCTGATTTACAGAGAACACTGATTTACATTGTGAAAAGTGAACCTCAAAATGTTTTTGACCTGTAATATGTTAAACCCACTTTCAGGTTTTGTTGAAAGACAACCTAAATTTTGTGAATTTTGTGTTTTCACTAAATAGTCCAGTGTTACCTTTGACTTAGTACTGAGCTTCAATACTGTCATCATTTGGTAGTGTCAACTGTACTCAACTTAATGAGGGGTCTTGTTAGCATAAGGCATTAAGGTATAGAATGTTGGAGCATAAAGGTTGGTTTGTGTGGTATCAGTTTCTGTTAGTACTTTCTATAAGCAGATACTTTTTACTAAGAGTGCCTATGTTTCCCTCAGGGCCTTGATTCCTGGTTTATCAGTTATTCAAGGAGAGAATTATTCTTCTGGACTGTGTGATGACATTTCATACCAAATTTATAAAGTTACAGTGAGTTTGTAATTGGAGTATATCTACTAAACAAATGAATAGGGGTCCCAATGCTTCTTTGATGTTTGAGATAGGCTGGTTTTCAAGTAGACGTGGTTAGTAGTAATGTGTGTTTCTTTTTCAGTTACACTTTTTAAAAGAGAAAACTTAGAACTTGTTCAGGTAGCTAAGGATAAATTTTCAATTACGCTTTCTTAAAAAGAGAGTTTAAGTAGCTAAAGATAAAATAAGTAGATCCTGTTAAATTCTTCCTATGTTTAATCTGTTAAAATTGATTATGTTAATATTCAAGTATAATGTTTCTTTTGGCTTTCTAAATTTTATACTTTTGATGAACATTTGAAACTGAGCCTTGTTTAAAGCTTCAAGGTTCTGATCAATTTGTTTTCAAAAGGCTACTTCCAGACTAATCAGAGGGAAGATGTTGTACTTTTACTTCTGAGTTGTCCCTTGTATCCTTCTTGCACTTTGGTAGAAGCAGAAAGAGAATGAAAAAATAACTTCTGTTACCTTAAAGGAATACTGATTGTTTTCTTCACTGATCACTACTTCATTTAGGTATCACTAATCTCATTAACAGTAGTCCGTCTGAAAACAGGATTTGAGTTTTAACTTATTATCTATGAGGTACCTAGTACTTAACATACTCCATGTATCCCAGGTAGTTAGGAGCTAAAGACTTGGGTTTAAACCCCAGTTCTTCCTACTTGATCCTGTCCAAGATAGATACTATTTTCAAGACCTGATTTTTCTTCTTTAATTGTAAAAGGGGAAGAATAATAACTGTATAACACATCTCATAGGGCTGTTTAGGGCAGTGAGATAATGCAGGTACTTAGTAAATGCAGTGCTAAAGTGCTTAATAAAGAGATAATACTCCATTTCTAAAGTAAGTTTACAGTTAATTGCTTCTACAGCAAACTTAGCTTTAAGAGTGCTTTCTGAAAGAGGTTGGAATCTCAGGACCAAGTTTCTAAGACTGTTAAGTTATTTTTCAGGAAAAAAAATTAGTTTCACCACTGAAATAAAACAGGTTTTTTGAATACAGGCTTCTCATATTTAAAAAATACACATATGTCTTGTAGAAAATATGGAAAGTAATGACAGTTACTAAGGACAAAAATCCATTTATTTTCAGCCCTAAAGGATAACTATCATAACAGAGTAGTGTTTTTTTCCCTTATTTTAAAATGAAAATCCAAAAGAGGAACTTGCTTATTATAGAAGGTTCAAGTGAGTAAGTTATTTCGAGTAAAAAGTGAAGACCATTAGTCTTTCTCACTTTTTAGTTCCATTCCTTAGATATACCACTGTTAATAATTTTATTTTATTTGAGCAATTAGAAATAAGTACACATGTGTAGTTTTTACCTAAATTGTTTAATTAAAAAAGGATTATTTTATATTCTTTTCATATTGATACATATAGTTGTAGCTCGTCTTTCAACAGTCATGAGATATTCCATTCCATAGTTGTACTTTAATTACTCATGGTCATTTATGTTAGTTTCAGTTTTGAGCAACTAAAACTGAAGCCTTAATGAATTTCTTATATCTTTTGTGTACATGCAAATGTGTGCAAGTATTTCAGTTAAAAAAATTCTTAAATGTGCATTTCAGGTTTCAGTAGATGCTAAATTGCCTTCCTTAAAGGCTATCTAACCCTGGCTAGTGTGGCTTAGTGTGTTGAATGGCGACGACTTGTGAACCAAGAGGTGGCTGGTTTAATCCCAGGTCACAGCACATGCCTGGATTGAGGGCCAGGTCCCCAGTTGGGGTGTGCAGGAGGCAACCACACTTTGATATTTCTCCCACTCATGGGATGTTTCTCTCCCTATTTCTCCCTCTGTCACACTCTCTCTAAGAAGTAATTAAAATCTTAAGAAATAATTTTTAAAAGTAACTATATTTCCTTAATGAATTATAGAGGCTCTTTTTAAAGTATATTTTACTGATTATGCTATTACAGTTATCTCAATTTATTTTCCCCTTTGCCCCCCTCTACCCAGTACCTCCTTTTCCTCCAGCAGTGCCCTTCTTAGTTTCATGTCATGCCTGTAAGTCCTTTGGCTTCTCCATTTCCTATACTGTTAACACCCCCCTGTCTATTTTGTACCTACCAATTGTGCTTCTTGATCCCTGCACCTTTCACTCTATTCTCTCCCTTTACCCTCCCCACTGATAACCCCTCCATCTACTTACCACATCTATGATTCTGTTCCTGTTCTAGTTGTTTGCTTAGTTTTTTTGTTTGTTTTTTAGATTCAGTTGTTGATAGTTGTGAATTTGTCATTTTACTGTTCATAGTTTTGATCTTTTTCTTAAAAAAGTCCCTTGAACCATTTCATATAATAATGGTTTGGTGATGATGAACTCCTTTAGCCTTACCTTGTCTGGGAAGCACTTTCTCTGCCCTTCCATTCTAAATGATAGCTTTGCTGGATAGAGTAATCTTAGTTGTAGGTCCTTGCTTTTCATCACTTTGACTACTTCTTGCCAGCCCATTCTTGCCTGCAAAGTTTCTTTTGAGAAATCAGCTGATAGTTTCATAGGTGCTCCTTTGTAGGTAACTCTTTTCTTTTCTCACTACTTGTATGGTTCTCTCTTTATCATTAACCTTGGGCATTTTAATTTTGATATGTCTTGGTGTGGTCCTCTTTGGGTCCAACTTGTTTGGGACTCTGTTTCTTGAACTTGTATGTCTTATTTCCTCTGCTAAATTATGGAAGTTTTCTTTCATTATTTTCTTTCAAATAAATTTTCAATTTCTTGTTCTTCCTCTACTCCTTCTGGCACCCCTATGATTCAGATGTTGGCACTTTTGGAGATGTCCCAGAGTCTTATTCTATCCTTGTTTTTTTAAATTCTTGTTTCTTCATTCTCTACTGGTTGACTATTTACTTCTTCTTTATGTTCCAATTCATTGATTGAACTCTGGTTTCCTTCCTTTCACTATTGGTTACCTGGGGATTTTTCTTTATTTCACTTAATGCAGCCTTTGTTTCTTCCCTTAGGCTTTTGCTGTACTCAGTGAGTTCTCTGAGCATCCTTATCACCAGTGTTTGAACTCTGAATCTGCTAGGTTGACCATCTTTGTTTTGCTTAGTACTTTTTCTGGAGTTTTGATGTATTATTTCATTTTGGCCCTATTTGTTTGATTCCCTATCTAGGCACACCTGTTATGTTGTAAGGGGTATAGCCTTAGATATTAGTTTGGGGTGACCTGTTTAACTGCGGGGCACTGCATGGTGGGGAGAGGCAACAATGCTGCTTGCTTAGCACTCGCCCCTTTTCCAGTCACTTCATCTGCTTCCTGAATGCAACTAGCATTAGTTCTAGCTATTGCCCTGGTAGTGGTTACCACAGTGTGTAGGTTTTCATACTTTTCTAGGAACATGGGAACCTTCTAAGCAGACTCTCCAGAAAGATGGACAGTTTCTTGCACTGCTCCAACCCCTACTGGTTTTCACGGTCAGAAGCTGTGAGGCTTTATTTTCCCGGGCACTGGAACCCAGGGCTGCGCCATCTGACCTGAGTCAGGTATTGCTCCTCTGGTGTCTCTCCCAGCTTTCATCTGTCACATGACAATGTGGGACTGCCCCTTTTCCAGCTGCTGCCTCACCATAGCCACACTGCATCCTGACTCCATGCACCCTACACATCTGGATGAATATTTCTTCTTTTTAATTTTTTAAAAATATTTTATTTATTACTTCTGGAGAGAGAGGAAGGGAGAGAGACACCAATGCATGGCTGCCTTTCACCTGCCTCCAGCCATGGACCTGGCTGGAGACCTGACATGCAACCTGGTTTTGTGCCCTTGCTGGGAATTGAACCAGCGACCTTTGGGTTCACCAGGCCAGCAGCGCCTTATCCACTGAGCCACCAGCCAGGTCCCTTGTTTCTTCTTTAAATGCTTGGTTGTTGGATTTCCATGTAGTCTATTTTCTGGCAGTTCTGGTTGTTTTCTGTTTTGAGGTTAGTTGTGATCCTTCTTATGGTTGCAAGAGGAGGTAAAGTATGTCTACCTATACCTCCATCTTGGCTAGAAGTCTCTCTAGACTTTATACGTCGTAGATATTCATACTTTGCCTTCTGTTTAAGGTTTTTCTCCATATAATAAGGGCTTCATTTCCCCTTCATCAAAAAACCATTCTTCTATTTTGTCTTGTACTTTAATAATTATTGTATTTTATCTTTAGCCCTTCTGGACTTGTTTTGTTCTTGGGTAGGACAAGTAAGAGAGTTTAAAGGTTTTTCAAAAAAAAAAAAAGCTTTTTTCTTAATCCTCACCCAAGGACATGCTTTTGTTTTGTTTTAAATTGATTTTAGAGAGAGAGGAAGGGAGGAAGAAAGAGAAGCATTGCTAGGTTGCTTCCGGTACATGCCTGGACTGGATATGGAACCTGCAGCCTAGGTATGTGCCTTGAATGGAACCTTTTTTTTTTTTTTTTTTTTTAGGAGGGATCACATAAAGTTCTTTATTACAGACCTACAAAAAACGAGAGAATTATATATTACTCTCAGTTGTTTGAGTTTCTTTTTCCCTTCTTCTTCTTCTTCTTTTTTTTTAAAAACAAAACAACAGCAGGAAAGGAAAAATGCAGGAAGCAGATGGGTCAGTCACCGGGGTTAGGATTGGAAAGGACCCGGGAGATGAGGGCCAAACCATTACTGCAGGACAGTAACGCTGAGGGCTGGCCAGGGGCTCTCTCTGAGCATCTTGTGGGAACCACAATAGCCCTAGATGGGCGGACACAAAGCGAGTGGGTGTGAGACAGCTGTCCATTCCCCTGGCAGCCACCCTGGCAGGCGGCCGGGTCAGAAGCACTGGAGGATCCATGCTTGGGGGTCTCAGCATGGGCCCTCTGGGAGCAGGCAGAGGGACGAGGCGGGAAGGGCCTGCCCGGAAGGACTGTGAGTTCTATAGGTTGTGGTTCCTCCTGGGACCACGGGGCTCCAGAGGGTAAGGGCAACTGGGGCTCTTTCCTGCTTGTCAGCCAACCAGCTTCTTTAAGAAGGCCTCTAGCTGGTCCTCATCCTTGACACCCACGAACTTGTCCACCACGTCCCCATTCTTGATGGCCAGCACGGTGGGCACAGCCGACACCTCATACTCAATGGCGAGGTCTGTGTGGTCGTCAATATCCACCTTGGCCATCACCACCTTTCCATGCTGCTTGGCCACCACCTTCTCTAACCTTGGCCCCAGGATCTTGCAGGGGCCACACCACTGTGCATGAAAATCCACAACCACTGGTGTCTCACTGTTGACAACTCGGTCTTGAAAGTCAGTTCCATCCTGGACGTTAAAGGTCGTTGGCCCGACTCTGGTGGTGTGTAATGACCGGGCTTGGCAGGGTGTTACCGTCAGGTCACCGGGACTGCATTGCGGAGTCTGTAGAGCCCTGGAGGGGAGGGGTGCCCAACGACCTTGAGGGGGCTTCCTGGAGGTGATGGAGGCCAGGAACCTCCTCAGGAGTAGTCGCTGAGCCATCTCCCTGCAGCGCGAGCGGAGGGAAGCACAGCCCGGCCCGCCCCGCCTGTCAAGGGCACTCCTTGAATGGAATCTTAACCCTGCAACCCTCTGGTTTACAGGAACATGCCCCAACCAACTGAGCCATGTGGCCAAGGCAGAGAACTTTAAAAATATAAAACAGTTTGGCTACTGAAATAAAGTATAGATATAAAAATGTTTTTATGAGTTTGAGGTTGGTGTGAAAATCAGTCACATTATAAGGATTCAAAAAGTAATAACTGTATCCCTGGCTGGTGTGGCTCAGTGGAGGCACCGACCTGTGAACCCAAGTGTCACCGGTTTTATTTCCCAGCCAGGGCACATACCCAGGTTGCAAGACAGGTCTACAGCCAGGTCCACAGCCAGGTCCATAGCTAGAGGCAGGTGAAAGGCAACCATGCATTATTAATGTTTCTCTCCCTTTCTTTCATCCTACCTCCCTTTCCCTCTTTCTCTAAAAATAATGAATAAAGCCTTTAAAAAATAATAATAATAGTTTTATTGTAGGCATCACAGCTGAAAAGGAAAGAAGTACTTTTAACTCGTGTCTTGTCACCTACTTAATTTATCCTCATTCTTCAAATCGAGCCTTTGAGCATAACCTTCTTTGGGAGTCTTTCCAGATCTCCACTATGATTAATTTGATATTCTTGGCCCTGCCCAGGTAGTTCAGTTGGTTACAGCATCTCCTAGACACACCAAAGTTGCGGGTTGGATCTCCTAACAGGGCACATACTAACAACAACCAATGAATGCACAAATAAGTTGAACAACAAAATCAGCATTTCTCTCTCCCTCCCTTCCTCTTTCTAAAATCAACCTTTAAAAATACATATTCTGACTATTCTTATGTTTTTCTTATTTGTTGATTTATAACCTTTATTTGCAATGTGCTGAAAACATGAGTTATTCATCTGGAAGTAAGTTTCTGTTTGTGTCTGTTGAAACTAAGAGGGAGGTGCAAAAAGAACTCAAAAGTGTTGGTTAAAAGTCATCCCCATATATAGGTATACAAGGTACTTTTGTGTGTTTTTTAAGACTTTATTAATTATTTTCAGAGAGAGGGGAAGGGAAGGAGGCAGAGGGGGAGAGAAACATCAGTGTATGATTGCCTTTCACCTGCCTCCAGCTACCAACCTGGCTGGAGACCTGGCTTGCAACCTGGTTGTGTGCCCTGGCTGGGAATTGAACCAGTGACCTTGGGGTTCGCAGCCCAGCACCTGTCCACTGAGCCACCAGCCTGGGCTGGAACTTTTAATCTGCATTAATATCTTTCTGATCAAGCTGTTACATTGGCAGTATTTTTTATGTAAATGTTTACATTTCATGTAAATGTTAAATGGAAAAATAGAAAGTTTTATTTTGCATTTACTTAATAAGAGCAAGGTGTATTTTAAAATATAATCTTGGCTTTTAAACTCTCCTGTTCCTTTTAATTTTAAGACTAGTAATTTATAAGCTTGTGAATAAAGCAAAACTGTTACATAATAAACACATGAGCACTAAGAGGTGGAATATAGCAATGACTATTGATATTTTGATGTTAACCTGCTACTTTTTCTTGTTTATATATCTGCACATGGTTTACTTTTATAAAATTGTAATCATATTTTGTATAATTTTCAGTTTTGCTCTTCTTAACATTAAATTTTGAAAGTTTTCCTTTGTTCCTAAAAATTCTTTTTAAAAATGAGTTTTGAATGTTAACATAATGTTGTAAAGCTATCCCTTAGTTTTATTATTTTTCTGTTGCTGAATGTGTAACTTTATTTTTAAAAAGATTTTATTTATTTTTGAAAAGAGGGAGAGAAACATTGATGTGTGCTTGCCTCTTGTCCCCAGCGCAGGGCCTGGCCCACAACCCAGGCATGTGCCCTGACTGGGAATCCAACCAGCAAACCTTCCTGTTTGTGGATCTATGCCCAATGCCCTGAGCCATACCAGTCAGGGCTATTTACAATATTTTATATAAACAATGCTATGATTAATATTTTTCTATTCCTGATTACTATTTAGAATATTCTTGTGGAATTACTGTATTATTTTTCTGGACTTCATTAACATTTTATTTACTTTTGTTTGCCTGGTTAATTGTGAACATAATAGTAACTTTTGCCTCCTTCCCAATAGTCACAATATGTTTTTGTTTTAGGTCTTTATTACATTGGGTAAAATCTCAAAGACATGATTAAATAAAATAGGTGATTGGAACATCTCATATTTTTACAATTAATTATGGTGGCAGCTATTGATATTTCTTACATTCTGTTCCTACTTTACAAAAAATAGAAATAACTTCTGAATTTTATCAAATGTTTTTGAAACATTTAAGAGATGGTAAGGTTTTTCTTTTCTTTTTTTTTTTTTTTTAGATTTAATTATTATTTTTAGAGAGAGGGGCAGAGAGGGAGAGAAACATCAATGTATGGTTGCCTTTCACCTGCCTCCAGTTGGGGACGTGGCTGGAGACCTGGCTTGCAGCCTGGTTATGTGCCCTGGCTGGGGAATCGAACCAGCAACCTTTGGGTTCACAGGCTGGCACCTATCCACTCTGTGCATAAGCCCATATTCACTTGATATGATCATTCTGGGCTATGATGGTGGGGTAGTAACCTAGCCTGGTTTCTCATATGTGCTACTGTTGGGCACTTCCTGTTTCTGGCTTGGTACCTACAACACAACACCTTGCTTGTACAACCAGGAAGCTGTGCCAGTTTAGATTTTTGTGCTCATGTACAGCTTCATTTTTACCTTACATACAAATAAGCACATGGATGGACAGATACTTTCTTGCTTTTCTGGAGCTTACATGGTAGTCTCCTAAATGTATTTAGAAAGATCAGAGAAGAAGGTAAGGAATCCTGACTGCCACAAAAGCCACCTCTGCGTGGCAAGAAATGACTGGCTGGCTTTTAGCAAGGTAGGTTGACTAGTTTCTTTAAGAACAAATTTAGGTCTCTGAAAGAATGGCTAGCTGAGAGGGACAAGGTCTCTTCTTAACTTTGAAGTCGAGCAGGTCTGGGCCATGAGTCTTTTCTCAGTTAAGATTGAGTGACCTTATAGTTGGTGGAAGTCCTTCACAGATCTGATACATACTGTATTTATGGAAATTAGAAGCAGACAACATAGGTGACTTCTCATTTGATATTTTTTATCATAAGCCAGTTTGTTGTTTATTTGTTTTTAAACTTAGATAACCATTTAAGTAATCAAATAATCAGTCCACTGTTGGCTTTCATATTTCAGTAAAAGGTCTTTGATTGATAATCACTTTATTAGGAAAATGATACCTTGTTTTAATTTGCATCTCTGATGTCTAGTGAAGTTGAACACTTTTAACATATTTATTACCTCTAGCCCCTGATTTTGAATTGCCTTTTGGAGAAATACAGACTTCATACCGTTGACTTCATTTCTTCTTACCAACTTTTTTGTAATCTTTTTATTTTACTTTTTGTTCCTTGCTCCCCATTCCCTACCTTACATTACAGGCTGTTATGAAGCATTTTCTGAGTCTCAGGCTTGGTCTTTGTTTCACTTTTTGAATGTAATGATTGGATGGGGAGGAAAAAAAGAAGGATCACACTTAGATTATGTTTCTTTACAGTTTCCTCTGTAAGTGGAGACCTTCCTCTCTTCCTTTGCCTGGCAGATTCCTTTTCATCCTTTTAAAGTCTACTGTGGTTTCTTTGCCTAATTACTCATATAAATAAGATCTCTTTTTCATTGCATTCCACTGTTCATCCCAGTCAGCTCATCTCAGTTGCAGAGCAGTTTTGTGTTACTATTTTCCTACCGGCGGTTTGGTATGCCCAAATGGAGGCTAAACCTTAAGTTAGCATCTTTGATCTCCAGTATGTGACACATTGTATACACTAAATAAATATTTGAATTAGGAGAGACTTCTTAAGAGTTTTTTATTTTAAATTTCATTTTCTTGTTTCTAGTGTGAAAATATAAAAAAGCAGGTTACTCTGGGAGTGGAATTAAGGATTTTGTTTTTAGTTTATATTTAATACTGGTTTGAGATTTTTTCTTTTGTCTTTTGTAATGCGCCTGCACCACCTTTTCGTGTGTGTTTTTCCCATTATCATTTATTTCTCCCCGTGCCCTCTTCCACCTGCCCCTGCCCCATGTAGTACTTTTATTACGATAATTCTTTTTTAAGATTTAATTTATTCACTTTTTTTTTTTTTGGAAAAGAAGGGAGAAAGAGAGGGTGAAAACCATCAATCTGTAGTTGCCTCTGGCCTGCAATCCAGGCATGTGCCAGCGCTCAGTCCACTGAGCCACACCAGCCAGGGCTATATGAGAATTTTTAAAACACAAAACTTAAAACCAAATCTCTTGAGATTTCCAGGTGCTCCCTGTTGCCCAACATCTGTGTCAAATGTCATTTTCCACTACTTGCTACCATGTGCCCTCATATCTCCTTGATATGAGCTAGGCTATACTTACTGTTCCTGTTGCTAGAATCCCATCTTCTGGGTAGGAATACGACCTGTTGTAAAGTGAGGATTACTTGTAATAGAGATTGACTAGTAAGAATTTAGACTGTTTAATGTCCTGCTATTTACAGAAAAGTTTTTTTAATGAATAAAAGTTAAAGCCTGTAGAGAGAAAGACTACAAACAGATGAGTCTGAAAGGTTAGGGGCCTGATCACCGGTGTACTATGAATGGTTTTATATTAAGACCAGAAATGGTAAAGTTTAATATGTTTTAAGGTTGCTCCCTGCAATGGGAAGAACAGACTCTGAGGGACTGAGAGTGGGTTTGGGGATAATAGGTAACAATGATGAAGTTGTGGGCAGCAGTGAGTTAGAAATTTTGGGGGCAGTTTTGGGAGGTGTGGAGAGTTTTGGGAATTGGGTGTTACCATAGAGGTGAGAAAGACAGAAACAAATGATTTTTGAAATTTGTTTTCCTCAAAGAATATGAATTTCTTTAAAATGGAAATGGTATACATTTTTTACTCCCATGTTTTTCTGTTTGTTACCAGTTAGAATTTTTACTAGCAGAATGAATAATCCAGATAGCATGTTCTGTTCTGTTTTTTTAAGTGATGACTGTCAACTGTTTTCAGATATGACAACAGCATAGAATGTAGGCTGTGTGGCTGTGAAGTCATGCAAGTAATTCTTTCCTTAACATAGCAAAACCTATATAAATCGTTTTGTCACCTTCAGAGTAGTCCTGTTTAAAAGGTCATGTGGTTATTCCAGTGATGCTTCTATTCTTGAAGTCATTTTTTAGCACTCTTTGAATTACTCTGAAGACTGCAGCATATTCTTCTGTGTGTCTTTTTTTCTTCAACAGAGGCAAACCCTCCTTGCCTCTGTTTCCATCAGTCCTCTTTTTATTTTTTTAAGATTTTATCTATTTATTCTTAGAGAGGAAGGGAGGGAGAAAAACCTGAGTGTGAGGAGAACATTAGTTGGTGGCCTCTCGCATATGCCACAGTGGAGGATCTGGCCCACAACCCAGGTATGTGCCCTGACTTGAGAATCAAACCAGCCATCCCTTGCTCTGTGGGACAACACTGCCACACAGGTCAGGGCTCCCCCAGTTGTCCTTACTCTCTGTGTCTACATATGCCCCACCATGGTTTTTCTCTTTTCCTTAAATTAAAAAAAGAAAAAAAAGATATAATACATATATGATAAAATTTACCTTTATAAGGTTTTGAAGTGTTTTTAACCATATTTATGAGGTTGAACAGCCATTGGCAGTATTTAATTTCAGAATATTTGCATTACCCTAAAGAGGTACTCTTGCACCCAATAGCAGTTACTGATTAGATCCTAAGCTACAGCCCTTTGCCACAGGCTATTGCCGATTTATTTTTTTGTTTCTATTAATTTGTCTAATTCTTGACATATGAGTGGATTCATGTAATGTCTTTTGTGACTGGTTTCTTTCACTTAGCATAGTGTTTTGAAGGTTCATCCATATTGTAGCATGTATGAGTAATTTGTAACTTTTTATGGCCAAATAATATTCCGTTTCATGGATAAACTAGATTTTATTTGCCCATTCATCCGTTAATGGAAATTTGGGGGGTTTTTTTTTTGTTTGTTTGTTGAGGGTTTTGGAGGATTTTTGTAAGAGTTTATTTGATTTGCAAATATTACATTGTCCTTGGACCTCTGAGAGAAATTCCACTTGATAATGATGTATGATCTTTTTACTGTGTTGCTGGATCCAGTTTGCCTATATTTTGTTGAGAACTTTAGCATCTTTGTTCATCAGCAATATTGGCCTGTAGTTTTTTCGCTTTGTTGTGGTTTTGAAATTAGGATAATACTGGTCCTATAAAAGGAGTTTGGGAGTCTTTCCTCCCCTTGAGTTTTTTGGAGTGGTTTGAGAATTAGCTTTTCCCTAAATGTTTGGTAAAATTCCCCTGTGGAGCAGTCAAGTCCAGGAATTTTGTGTGCCAAGAGTTTTTTGATTACTACTTTAATTTCACTAGTTGTTATCAGTCTATTCAGGATTTCTGCTCCTTCTTGATTCAGTTTTGAAAGATTATATGTTTCCAGAAATCTGTCCATTTCACCCAGGTTGTCAAATTTCTTGTCATAGTAATACCTGACAATCCTTTATATTTCTTCTCTTTTGTTCCACATTTTATTTATTTGGGCTACTCTTTTTTTTTTTTTTTCCTTGATGAGACTGTTGAAGCCTTGTTGACTTTGTTTATCTTTTCACAGAACCAACTCCTGGATTTATTGATCCTTTGAATTGTTCTTTTTGTCTCTATGTCATTTAATTCTTCTCTGATCTTGATTATTTCCTTCCAGTTACTCTGGGCTTTGTTGTTGTTCTCTAGTTCTAGTAGCTTTATGGTTAGGTTGTTTATTTGAGATTCTTCTATCTTTTTCAAGTAGACCTTTATCGCTGTGTCTTTCCATCTAAGGACTGTCTTCCTTGTGTCCCTTAGGTTTTAGGCTGTTGTGTGTTCATTTTCCTTTGTTTCCAGAAACTTTGATTTCTTCCTTGACCTCATTGTTTTTGTTTTTTATTTTTTAAGGTTTTATTTATTACTTCCAGAGAGAGAGGAAGGGAGAGAGGCAGAGGGAAACATCAGTGTATGGTTGCCTTTCACCTGCCTCTAGCTACGGACTCTACCAGACCTGGCTTGCAACCTGGTTATGTGCCCTGGCTGGGGAATCGAGCCAGCAACCTTTGGGTTTGCAGGCCGTCGCCTTATCCACTGTGCCACCAGACAGGGCAACCTCTTTGTTTAATAGCATGTTATTCAGTCTCCATGAATTTGAATGTTTTTGAATTTTTTTCCTTGAGTTCAGTTTCTAGTTTTAAGCCATTGTGATCTGAGAAAATGCTTAATAGGATTTCAGTTTTCTTGAATTTGTTGAGGCTTGTTTTGTGTTTTACCATGTGGTCCATTTTTTAAAAATGTTCCATGAGCTTTTGAAAAGAATGTATATTTAGCTTCTTTGGGGTGAAAGTTTCGATACATATCAACTAAGTCCATTTGATCTAGAGTGTTGTTCAATGCCACAGTATTCTTGCAGATTCTTTCTTTCTTTATTTTTTTAAAGAGGGGAAGGGAGAGAGGCAGAGAGGGAGAGAGACATCAGTGTATGGTTGTGTTTCACCTGCCTCCAGCCACAGACCTAACTGGAGACCTGGTTTGCAACCTGGTTATGTGCCCTAGCTGGGGAATCGAACCTGCGACCTTTGGGTTTGCAGGCTGGCGCCTTAACCACTGTGCTACCAGCCAGGGCTGTTGCAATTTCTTTGTTTGGAAAAATCTATGCTTTGTTGACAGTGGAGTGTTAAAATCCCCACCTATGAATGTGTTCCTGTCTATATCTTTCTTGAAGTCTTCCAAGATTTTCCTTATGTTTAGGTGCTTGTATGTTGGGTGCATATATGTTTATAATGGTTATATCTTCTTGGTGGATTGATTTTTCCCTTAAAGTATTATTAAGTGTTCTTTCTGTCTCTCTTTTTTTTTTTTTTTAAGATTTTATTTCATTATTTTTAGAAAGAGGATAAGGGAGAGAGGCAGAGAGGGAGAGAGACATCAATGTATGGTTGCCTTTCACCCGCCTCCAGCCACAGACCTGACTGGAGACCTGGTTTGCAACCTGGTTATGTGCCCTGGCTGGGGAATCGAACCTGCGACCTTTGGGTTCGCAGGCCGGCGCCTTATCCACTGTGCTACCAGCCAGGGCTCTATGTCTCTTTTTATTGCCTTTGTTTTGAAATCTACTGTGCCATCAGCCAGGGCTGCTCTTCATATTCTTAAAATAGCCCCTTTAGCACCTTTTGCAATCCTGGTTTGATGGGGATGTATTCTTTTAGTCTTCTTTTGTCTGGGAAATTCCTTAGTTTGATTAGTGCATAGTTGGTGGGAATGCAGATTGGTGCAGCCACTGTGGAAAACAGTATGGAATTTCCTCAAAAAACTAAAAATAATCCCACTGCTTGGATTACACCCTAAGAATCTTAAAACATCAATTCAGAAGAATCTGTGCATCCCTATGTTCATAGCAGTGTTATTTACAATAGCCAAGTGCTGGAAACAGCCTAAGTGTACATCAGTGGATGAGTGGATAAAAAACTGTAGTATGTTTACACAATGGAATACGACACAGCAGAAAAAAAGAAGGAATTCCTACCCTTTGCAACAGCATGGATGGAATTGGAGAGTATTGTCCTGAGTGAAATAAGCCTGGCAGTGAAACACAAGTATCATACGATCTCACCTGTAAGTAATAACTAATAAATGAAACAAACAAAATACAGGGTGTGCGTGATCAATGTGCAATAATGTTGCATCTCCTTATTTTGTGTGCTCCTTATTAATTTTGAAAAATTATGTTTCTGAGGTTATGATTTAACATAATTGTTTCAGATAGAAAGTATTAAATTCTGAGAGCAACCATCATGTCGAAGGAATATGATGTTAGAGCAACCATAAGTTCTGGACTGAGTGCAGGGCAAACTGCTAAGGAAATTGCAGACTTCAATAACATCCCTTTACGTAAAGTTGACAACGTGAAGGTGGTAAATGATGCTGATCCTGATGTTACCACACCAACAAGGAAAATGCATAAGGTAGACAAACAAGAATTGCACAAGTCCAGATATTGTACACAGAATCCAGGAGATCATCAATGAAGATCCAGGAAAGTCAGTGCGCTCCATAGCAAGAGAACTGCAGATGTCGGATGTAACAGTTTACAAGATTATTGCTGAAGATATCAAATACAGATCATATGTTCTTAGAAGATGCCAGCTTATGACACAGCTAACAAAGGAAAGGTGCTTTGAAAAAGCAAGGACACTGCTAACAACATTGAAAAATCCCAAAGAAAAAAAACCCTCTGATTTTCTTCTCCAATGCAAAGAATTCTCAGTAGGACCAAATAGTCAACAGAAGAAACAACAGGTGGCTCTGGGAGAATCTTAATGAAGTCCCAATTGTCATGAAGATGGAATTTCCTGCTACAAGTGAGGGTATTAGGTGTTGTCAGCAATGAAGGAGATCTCATGACCCCCCATTTGTTTCCACAAGGCTTGAAGGTGACTGCTGATGTTTGTTTACCTTGATGTTTTGAGAGAAGTAGTTGTACTATGGATGAAGCAAGTCTCAAATGAACATTATTTTAATGGTGCACCAGCACATAACACCAAAAAGGTGCAAGAATTTCTCAGTGTCAAGTGTTCCTGAGTTCTGGTCAAAGGAAATCTGGTCACCTAACTTCACCCGATGCAAATCCTTTAGACTGTTATGGATGGAGCATTTGTGAGAGAGAAGTTAATAAACCACCTCATTCCAATAAAGAGGCTGTTAAAGGTAAGACTGGAAACATGATAATGTCCATGGATAAAGAAAAGTTAATTTAAGCATGCTCAAGATTCTGAAATTGGATCGAGTCTATTATTGCAGCAAATGGAAACTTTTTTTGAACGATTTAAAAAATAATGACTATGTATTTACATATAAGAATATATTTCAAAATACAACTTTTGTGATATGGTGTTTATTTTACTAAAATTTTGTCACTTTATTATGTGTATCCTGTAGAACCAGAGACATGAAAATGTGGAACAAGCTGACAGCAATCAGCTGGGTGGGAGGCGGATAACAGGGGAAAAAGATGGGGTCTGGTCTAGTCAAGGAGCAAATATAAATATCTCATGAACATGGACAAAAGGGTGGAGACTGTGGGAGCTGGGGAGTGGATAGGGCAGGGGAAGAACAATGGGGAGAAATTGGGACAACTGTAATTGAACAACAATAAAATAAAATAATACATATTTTAAAGTTTATTTGAGCCAAACTGACAACATATGCCAAGGAACAAGATCTCAAATGCTCCCTTTTATTGTTTTATTATGAATACTGCTTCTGTGAACATGTGTGTAAGTTTCTGTGTAGATTTCTTTTGGGTTACATGCCTAGGAGTGGAATTGCTGAGGCATGTAATAACGCCACGTTTAACCTTTTGGACAGGAGCTAAGAGACTGTATTGCAAAGCTACTGCACCGGTTTGCAATCCCACCAACAACAGTGTATAAGGATTCTGATTTCTCCATGTCCTTGCTAAACTTTATTTTCTTTACGATTATATAAATTATTCTAGTTGATGTGAAGTGGAATTTCATTGTGGTCTTCATTTGCATTTTCCCGATGGCTCGCAACATCCTGAATGTCTTTTTTTGTGCTTATAAGATATTTTATATATCTTTGGAGAAGTGTACATTTCTGTCCTGAAAGTATCAAGCCAGTATCAATATAATTTAAATCATTTGCATGGCCACTACTTTAGGGACAGATCTTATATATTCAGATCCTTAAGAAAGCATTAGATGCTTTAGAGCAATGCCTCAGAAACTTTAGTAGACTAATTACTTTTGTAAAATACCATAAAATGGAAATGAAAGAAAAACCATATGTACAAAATGCAAGCCCCTTTTGTTAGTCAACAGCAAATTATTGTCATAGGCAGTTTCTAAGTGCTTTTTTTTTCAATTTTTGTATTTCATTGAGTACTGGTAATAAATACTCCACATACCACTCTTTCAGGGGTTCTGCTTTAGATTACTAAAAGACATTTAAAGCAGTGCAGCTTTTTCCAAGTTTGAGGTCTGGGTAATTGCTTGATTTTTGTATTTTCTGCACTTCCAGGTTTGGGTCCCAATTCTAACTTTTGATACTGGGATAATTTCAGAGGTCTTGTTTTGAGGCTTGATGAAAACAAGTACTGCTTTATACAGATTTTAAACAAGCTAGTTATATTTTATTGGGATAAGCTGGAGGGGGAACCCTTTGAGCAAAAGGTAGTAGCAATGCAAATTGGGCTAGGGGCCAATGAAGGTAGGTAGCCTTTTGACTCTCTTCCAGTTTTCCTTTATGGAGACAAGCTGAGTGTTGATATTGTGTTTGTTAAAGGGGGCTCTCTGCTAGGTTTTTAGAAGCATGAAGTCGAGGCTTAATTATAAAGCCTCTTATACCTTCAACCATGTTGCCCTAAAATGCAACATAATCATCTTATTTGTAAATAAATGACTTGTCACCTGGCTGTAACATTCTTGTTCTGAGCATAATTTCTTACCTCAGTGGTCATAATTAGGCAAAAATAAACCTCATTCATGCTCAGCCCATTATGATCCAGTAGCCTGAACAGTCTGTGAACGTGAACAGTTCATTACAAGGTCTCTGCAGGCTGGTCCTGACTTGGAAATCTTACAGTCTACAGACACTGAGAAATCTGTTCTTAGGTTATCTTAATTATTTATGCTTTTGGTGGTAAAAATTCAGAAACAAAGTGAGTTATTTAAAAAATGTGTTAGTTATAATGGCCTTAAACTAATTCAGTTACATAAGGTATGAACCATTTTCAATGTGTATTTAAACATTTGTTGGTGCCTCTGTATTAACAGCATTATGTCTATGTCAGATAGTTAGAGAAGTATGAAAAGCGTCCTTGCCAGTCAGGGGTTTGTAATCTTGTAGAAAGAGAAGTAATTAGAATTTAGCTGACTAAAGTTGAAGGAGGTATGTGTCATATTAATGGATGGGACTGTATCAGTCTGAGTCCAGTCAGGAAAGAAACCACACAGTAATTTGAACATGGAAAGAATGGAATAATTAGGAATTAGCTAGGAAGAAGTAACTAGAACTCTAAAGAACATAAGAATAGCGGAAGTAGAAGCCACTGCTATTCATTCCCAGGAAGAGCCATCCTTCCTCTAGGAGCTGAGAGATTCAAACCATGTGGGAGAGAGCATGACTGTGGACCACTTAATGACAGATGTGTCATCATGATGCTTTGTTGGTGAACCTGTGCTGGACATTTGCCCTGTAGGGTGCCAGGAAAAGCTGTACTAGAAAACCTTCCACAAGGAGCATGGGGAAGCCCCAGTCTGGTGGCCACCTGGCCCTGTAGAAGCCTGGGAGGAGGAGCCTGGGAGCAAGTCCCTTAGAACCAGGAAATAAAACTACTCTTGCAGTGTCTCTCCTGCGCCCTCTACTGATAAAGAGGAACGTTGTGCCGGCTGGAAAAGGGGACAATAACCTAAAGGCCCCAGACCCGTTCTCAGTATTGGCAAAAAGTATGAATTTGGTAAATTTAAATAAATTTTTTAAAAAACACCAAAAAACGATATCTGTATGAAGTAAAAATTTTATGTAAAAGTCTGGCTGTAGTTTAATGGAACAATCCCAGTGGTTAGGCTGAGGACAAAAAGCCTTGTTGGAAATTTTTGGAAATAACCAGAGAAATATTACACTTTTTATAAATCAAATTATTATAAAGTTTTTAAAAAGGATGAATTTGGATCCTTGTTCTCTCTCATTGTTTCTTCCCCTTCATTTCTCTAAAAAATAAAAAAAAAATTTATAAAAAGGGAAGAAGTGGTATTTTAAAGAGCTCTTCTAAGATGAGTAGGTTTCTGTTTAATTGAAGATTACTTAATTTAACTGCCTTTCCACCTTACAAAAACAATACATATATAAAGAAGTATTTTTGTGTATATTCTACAACCGAGGGAAACCACTCAACTTTATCATCCATAAAGAGAACCAATTTCAATCGCTTGTGGATATAGTAGAGAGGGAAAGCTTTCTATGATGGTGCTTGCTGCTGCTTTTATATCTTTGTTTATAGAAAAAAAGTGACTTTTAGATATAACAGTGGTAAATAATATAAACTATAGCATTTTGAGGAACTTTCTATCTTGGTGTTTCTATGAAATTTATTGACATAAACTTTGTGTGTGTGTTCTAACATTATTATTTTATTTCAGAGCCTATGGTATGGAAGTAGAGGTCCAAAGAGAGGATAAGGGGCTTGACAGTGTTACTCATATAACTTCTTTAAGTGGTATGAATCACTAAACATTTTGGAGCTCTTACTATTAGGAAGGGATTTTTTGTTGTAATCACACCTGTGGAATATTGTATCTTAGAAGTCCTGCATGCCTTTCTCTCCTTTGCTCAAAGATTTGCATATGAATGTTCCTCTCAGGAATGGGGTTCTAGCAGACTTCATTTAGGGAAACAGATTACACGCTGAATTTTGTCTTTGTGGTGTGCGGCCTAATCTTACCCCCAAAATCAAAGACCACAGGATCCTCATGAAAGAAAAGACTTTATATTAGTGTATCACTGTTTGTTGGTTTATACTTTAAAAATTGGACAGTAATTCTAAAGGAAGAAAAAAAGTTCTTAAGTGTTATCCTACAACAGGGTTCATATAAATGGTTAGGATATAATGTTTGGCTCCTTTGCAGACTAGTATCAAGTTGGTACAGAACTGAGTCATTTGCTATCCTGTTTTTGACTAAGGAAAAAAACGTTTAGTTTTTAAACTTTATAGGTACAATCTTTGACTTAGAAATAACCACCCATCCTCTTGTATGAGCAGTTTGTACAGGAATGTTTAGGAAAAAAAAAAGTCTGTCCAATGTGGTAGCCACTTGTATATGTGAGTGCTTGATATCTGTAACTGGTGTGATTAAGAAGCTGAATTTTATTTTCATTCATTTAAATTTAGGTAGCCATGTGTGGCTAGCATGGCCACCCATAATGGATAGCACAGTTTATAGAAGGGTTTGTTCATAAGCAAAAAATTGTAAAGACAGGTAATTTGAATATAATATTAGGAGCAAATTCTCATTCCGGGTTGTTCAGTCTACATCATAGCACTCCCAGAATATCATAATCTGATCCTGGGATCATCACTGATATACTTAGGAAAATTTGAAGAAAATTTGATAAAGATACATTTCTTCTTTATCTTTAAAAATTGCTGCCCTGGCTGGTGGCTCAGTGGATTGGCGCTGGCCTGCAAACCCAAAGGTCGCTGGTTCGATTCCCAGTCACAGCACATAACCAAGGTGCAAGAAACCAGGTCTCTAGCCAGATCTGTAGCTGGAAGCAGGTGAAAGGCAATTGTACATTGATGTTGCTTTTCCTTTCTTCCTCCCTTTCTGCCCTTATCTCTAAAAATAATGAATAAAATATTTTTTAAAAAATTGAATATTCCCTGGTGATATTTGTTTCTATAATTTTATTTACACAGTTTAGTTAGCATTTGTTGAGCACTTATGTGTGCCAAGCTCTGTACTATGTTCTGGGGGTACCAAGATTAATAAAGTATAATTGCTTTTAGTAACTGTTTAATCTAGTTGGGATTAAGGGAGAAGGTGGTGAGGGTAAAGGGAAACTTGTATTCACTTAAAACAGCAACAACAACAACAAACCTCTTTGCAATTTGATACTGTTTAGAAATATTCTTTTTTTTTTTTAAGATTTTTTATTTTTCTTTTTTCTTTTTTTTTTTTAATTTTATTGTTGTTGTATTACATCCATCCCCTTTTTGCGCCCCTCTGTCCCCCTCCCCACCCACCCATTCCCCCCAAAGTCAATCCCACCTGTTGTCCATGTCCATGGTTCCTTTATACTAGGTTCTTGTCTAAGCTGCTCCCCTTCTTTGCCTCTACCTCCCCCTCCCCCTCCCCCCTGTCCCGTTCCCCTGACCACTGAAGGCCTATTCCTTGTATTCATATACTTGGTTCTGTTTTGCTTGTTGTTTGTTTTGCTCATTATTGTCCCGTAATGGGTGAGATCATATGATATTTGTCCTTCACTGACTGGCTTATTTCACTTCAGTTCCATCCATGTTGTTGCAAAGGGTACAAGTTCCTTCTTTCTTTCTGCTCTATAGAATTCCATTGTGTAAATGTACCAAAGTTTTTTGATCTAATCATCCACTGATGGGCACTTGGGCAGTTTCCAGCACTTGGCTATTGTAAATAGTGCCGCTATGAAGATAGGTGTGCATAGGTTCTTATGAATTGGTGTTTCAGGATTCTTTGGGTATAGTCCAAGTAGTGGAATTGCTG